>JASTWF010001945.1:0-49601 GCA_030390025.1 Squalus acanthias | reverse complement strand
CACATCTACCGGTTCCCCTTTGTCTACTCCACTCGTTACATCCTTAAAGAACTCCAATATGTTTGTCAAACAGGATTTCCCTTTCATAAATCCATGTTGACTCTGCCCAATCTTACTATTAGTTTCTAAGTGCCCAGTTATTGCATCCTTTATAATAGATTCCAGCTTTTTCCCTACTACTGATCTACCTGCCCTAGGAATGTTTGATGGAACATTTTAGAGGGAGCTTTACTCTTTATCTAACCCGTGCTTTACCTGCCCTGGGAGTGTTTGATGGGACAGTGTATAAGCAGCTTTACACTGTATCAAACGTGGTCTGAACCTGCCCTGGGAGTGTTTGATTGGACAGTGTAGAGGCAGCTTTACTCTGTGTCTAACCTGTGCTGTACCTGTAGTGGGAGTGTTTGATGGGTCATTGTAGAGGGAGCTTTACTCTGTATGTAACGAGTGCTGTACCTGTCCTGGGAGTGATTTGATGGGATAGTGTCGAGGGAGCTTTGCTCTGTATGAAACATCGTCTGAACCTGCCCTGTGGGTGTTTGATGGGTCAGTGTAGAGTGAGTTTTACCCTGTATCTAACCTGTGCTGTCCCTGCCCTGGGAGTGTTTGATCAGACAGTGTAAAGGCAGCTTTACTCGGCATCTAACCCGTATTACACGTGTCCTGGGAGTTAGTTGATGGGATAGTGTAGAGGGAATTTTACTGTGTATCTGACCCGTGCTGTACATGCCCTGGGAGAGCTTGATGGGACAGTGTAGAGGGGGCTTTACTCTGTATCTAACCTGTGCTGTACCTGCCTTGGGAGTGTTTCATGGGACATTGTAGAGGGAGATTTACTCTCTATCTAACCCATGGTGTACCTGCCCCGGGAGTGTTTGATGGGACCTTGTAGAGGGAGCTTGACTCTGTATCAAACTTTGTCTGATCGTGCCCTGAGAGTGTTTGATGGGACAGTTTAGTGACAGCTTTACTCTGAATCTAACACAGCTGCACCTGCCCTGGGAGTGTTTCATGGGACATTGTAGAGGGAGATTTACTCTGTTTCTAACCCCTGCTGTGCCTCTCCTGGGATTGAGTTTGATGGGACAGTGTAGAGGGAGCTTTACTCTGTATCTAACCCGTGCTGTACCTGTCCTGGGAGTGTTTGATGGGACAGTGTAGAGGAAGCTTTACTCTGTATCTAACCCGTGCTGTACCTGCCCTGGGAGTGTTTGATGGGACATTGCAGAGGGAGCTTGACTCTGTTTCTAACCCCTGCTGTGCCTGCCCTGGGAATGTTAAATGGGACGTTATTGATGGGGCTTTACTCTGTATCTAAACCGTGCTGTACCTGCCCTGGAGTGTTTATAGAGTTATACAGCACAGAAAAAGGCCCTTCAGCACATCGTGTCTGCACCGGCCATCAAGCCCTGTCTATTCTAATCCCATTTTCCAGCACTTGGTCCGTAGCCTTGTATGCTATGGCGTTTCAAGTGCTCATCTAAATGCTTCTTGAAAGTTGCGAGCGTTCCTGCCTCTACCACCCTTTAAGGGAGTGAGCTCCAGATTTCAACCACCCTCTGGGTGAAAAAGTTTTGCCTCAAATCCCCTCTAAACCTCCTGCCCCTTACCTTGAAACTATGCCCCCTAGTTATTGACCCCTCTACGAAGGGAAGAATTTCCTTTTTATCCACCCTAGCTATGCCCCTCATAATTTTGTACACCTCAATCAGGTCCCCCCTCAGCCTTCTCTGCTCTAAGGAAAACAACCCCATCCTGTCCAGTCTCTCTTCACAGCTGAAACGCTCCAGCCCAGGTAACATCCTGGTGAATCTCCTCCTGCACCCACTCCAATGCAATCACATCCCTCCTATAGTGTGGTGACCAGAACTGCACACAGTATTCCAGCTGTGGCCTAACCAACGTTTTATACAGCTCCATCATAACCTCCCTGCTCTTATCTTCTCTGCCTCGGCTAATGAAGGCAAGTATCCAATATGCCTTTTTAACCACCTTATCTACCTGTCCTGCTGCCTTCAGGGATCTATGTATATGCACGCCAATTCCCTCTGATCCTCTGTCCTTCCTAGGGTCCTACCATTCATTGTGTATTCCCTTGCCTTGTTTGTCCTCCCAAAATGCATCACCTCACACTTTTCAGGGTTAAATTCCATTTGCCACTGTTCTGCCCATTTAACCATCCCGCCTATATCGTCTTGTAGTCTGAGGCTTCCCTCCTCGCTATTTACCACTCCACCAATTTTCCTGTCATCTGCGAACTTACATTCATATCTAAATCATTAATGTACACTATAAACAGCAAGGGACCCAGCACCGATCCCTGCGGTACACCACTGGACACAGGCTTCCAGTCACAAAAACAACCTTCGACCATCCCCATCTGCCTCCTGCCACGAAGCCAATTTTGAATCCAATGTGCCAAATTGCCCTGGATCCCATGGCCTCTTAACTTCTTGACCAGTCTCCCATGTGGGACTTTATCAAAAGCCTCACTGAAGACCATGTAGACGACATCAACTGAACTATCCTCATCCACACACCTAGTCACCCCCTCAAAAAATTCAATCAATTTGGTTCGATATGATCTCCCCCTGATAAAAGCCATGCTGACTATCCCTGATTAATCCTTGCCTCTCCAAGTGGAGACTAATTCTGTCCCTCAGAATTTTTTCCAATAATTTCCCTATCACTGATGTTAGGCTCACTGGTCTGTAATTCCCTGGTTTATCCCTACTACCCTTCTTGAACAATGGTACTACGTTAGCTGTTCTCCAGTCCTCTGGCACCTCCCCTGTGGTCGGAGAGGTTCTGAAAATGTGTGTCTTGTGTCTCAGCCCCTGCAGTCTCCTCCCTTGCCTCACACAGTAGCCTGGGATACATCCCGTCAGGGCCTAGCGCTTTATCCACTTTTAAGCCCGCTAAAACCGCTAGTACCTCCTCCCTCTCAATACTAATTTGTTCAAGTATATCACAATACCCCTGCCTGATTTCTATGCCTCCATCGTCCTTCTCCACAGTGAACACAGATGCAAAATATTCATTTCAGAGCTTTACTCTGGACCAAACATTGTCTGAACCTGCCCTGGGATTTTTTGATGGGACAGTGTAGAGAGTTTTTCTCTGTATCTAACCCCCTCTCAAACAGATATACCACTTTGAATACTGTTGGGGGGAATGACTTATCAGGGGAAGGCAGCAGCAGCCAACTTCCTGGCACCATGGGTGGCACTGCTGCACAGGCTGGGAGGAAAAAGAGTGGAAGAGCTATAGTGATAGAGGACTCAATTGTAAGGGGAATAGAGAGGCGTTTCTGCGGACGCAACCGAGACTCCAGGATGGTGTGTTGCCTCCCTGGTGCAAGGGTCAATGACGTCTCAGAGCGGCTACAGAACATTTTGGAGGAGGAGGGCGAACAGCCAGTCATCGTGGTGCACATAGGCACCAATGATATAGGTAAAAAAGGGGATGAGGTCCTAAAAGCAGAATATAGGGAGTTAGGAGGTAAATTAAAAAATAGGACCTCAAAGGTAGTAATCTCAGGATTGCTACCAGTGCCACGTGCTAATCAGAGTAGAAATAGGAAGATATTTCAAATGAATACGTGGCTAGAGGATTGGTGCAAGGGGGAGGGATTCAAATTCCTGGGACATTGGAACCGGTTCTGGGTCAGGTGGGATCAGTACAAATCGGACGGTCTGCACCTGGGCAGGGCCGGGAACGCTGTCCTAGGGGGAGTGTTTGCTAGTGTTGTTGGGGAGGGTTTAAACTGAAGTGGCAGGGGGTTGGGAACCTGAGCAGGGAGACAGAGGAAAGCGTGTCAGGAAGGGACAGAAGGTATGGAATAAAAGGTAAAGTGTTAAAAAAACAAAAAGCAGGAACTAAGTGTCACAAAACATATTTGAAAGTTCTTTATCTGAATGCACGTAGCATTCGGAACAAAATGGAAGAGTTAACGGCACAATTAACTACGTATGGGTATGATCTTGTGGCCATTACAGAAACATGGCTGCAGGGTGACAACGACTGGGAACTAAATATGCTAGGGTATTTAACAATCAGGAAGGACAGGCAGGAAGGAAGGGGAAGTGGGGTGGCTATGTTAATAAAGGAAGGAATCACTGTAATACAGATAAATTATATTGGGTCAAAGGATCAGGATAATGAAACAGTTTGGGTTGACATAAGGAATAATAAGGGAAAAAAACACTAGTGGCAGTAGTATATAGGCCTCCTAATAGTTGCAACTCTGCTGGAAGAAGTATTAATCAGGAAATAGTTGGGGCATGTAATCAGGGAACAGCTATAATTATGGGGGATTATAACTATCATATTAACTCGACAAATCATTTTGGGCAGGGCAGCCTGGAGGAAGATTTTATTGAGTGTGTTAGGGATGGATTTCTTGAGCAGTAAGTAACTGATCCTACAAGGGGGCAAGCAACCTTGGACCTGGTCCTGTGTAATGAGTCAGGATTAATTAATAATGTCCTAGTTAAGGATCCCCTTGGAATGAGTGACCATAACATAGTTGAATTCCATATCCAATTAGATGGTGAGAAGTTTGGTTCTCAAACAAGTGTACTGAGCTTGAATAAAGGAGACTATGATGGTATGAGAGCGGAATTGATTAAAGTGGACTGGGAAAATAGATTAAAGGGTAAGACGGTACATGAGCAGTGGTGTTCATTTAAGGAGTTATTTTACAACTTTCAAAAGAAATATATTCCACTGAGGAAAAAAGGGTGTAAAACAAATAACAGCCATCCGGGGCTAAGTAAAGAAATTAAGGATAGTATCTGACTAAAAACAAGGACATATACGGTAGCCAAACTTAGTGGGAGGATAGAAGATTGGGAAGTCTTCAAAAGACAGCAAAAAGTAACTAAAGGATTGATTAAGAAAGGGAAGATAGATTATGAAAATAAATGGTGATATGGGGATAGAGCGGGGGAAATGAGACTGACTGGATTGCTCTGCAGAGAGCTGGCACGAACTCGATGGGCCAACTGGCCTCCTTCTGTCCCGTTATGACTTTATGAGTCTATGACCTTCCCTCCATCATATGTAGAAGTGGGGATGTTCGCTGATGATTGCTCAGTATTCAGTTCCATTCGCAACTCCTCAGATAATGAAGCAGTTCATGCCCGCATGCAGCAAGACCTGGATGACATTCAAGTTTAGGCTGATAAGTTGCGAGAGAAAATCACACCACACAAGTGCCAGGCAATGACTATCTCCAACAAGAGCCATATCCCCTTGACATTCAATGGGATTATCATCACCAATTCCGCCACCATCAGTATCCTGGGGATCACCATTAACCAGAACCTTCAGTGGACCAGCCACATAAATACTGTGGCTAAAAGAGCAGGTCAAGGCTTGGTATTCTGCGGCGAGTGTCTAACCTCCTGACTCCCCAAATCCTTTCCACCATCTACAAGGCACAAGTCAGGACTGTGATGGAATAATCTCTACTTGCCTGGATGAGTGCAGCACCAACAACACTCAAGAAGCTCGACATCATCCAGGACAAAGCAGCCCAATTGATTGGCACCTAATCCACCATGTTAAAAATACACTCCCTCCATCACCGGCGCACCGTGGCTGCAGTGTGTACCAACTACACGATGCACTGCAGCAACTCGCCAAAGCTTCTTTGGCAGCACTTCCCAAACCCGCGATCTTCCACCTAGACAAGGGCAGCATGAGTATGGGAACACCACCAACTGTAAGACTCCCTCCAAGTCACATACGATCCTGACTTGGAAGTATGTCGCCAATCCTGCAACGTCGCTGGGTCAAAATCCTGCAACTCACTACCGAACAGCACTGTGGGAGCACCTTCACCACACGGACTGCAGCGGTTCAAGGAGGCGGCTCACCACCACCTTCTCAAGGGCAATTAGGAATGGACAATAAATGCTGGCCTTGCCAGCGGTGGCTACATTCCATGAATGAATAAAAAAGAAAAACAAGACAGATGACAGATGAAATTCCATAAATTCCATAGATTCTAAAATGGTTCCTGCGGATTGGAATATCGCAAATCTAACCCCACTATTTAAGAAACGAGGGAGAGATACGGGGACTACAGACCAGTTATCCTGACATCAGTAGCAGGGAAAATGCTTGAATATATTATTAAGGACGCGGTAACAGGGCAGTTAGAAAATTATAATAGGATTGGGCAGAGTAAACACGGATTTATGAAAGCGAAATTGGGTTTGACAAATCTGTTAGAGATTTTGGAGGTTGTAACGAGCAGAATAGATAAGGGGGAGCCAGTAGATGTGGTGGATTTAGATTATCACAAGGCATTCGATAAGGGCCACACACGAGGTTATTAAACAAAATTAGTGCTCATGGGATTAGGGGTAATATACTAGCATGGGTTGAGGATTGGTTAACGGACAGAAAACAGAGAGCAGCAATAAACGGGTCATTTTCGGATTGGCAGGTTGTAACTAGTGGGGTACCGCAAGAATCAGGTGCTTGGGCCTCAGCCATTCACAATCCGCATCAATGATTTGGATGAGGGGACCAAAAGTAATATTTCCAAGTTTGCTGATGATACAAAGCTGGGTGGGAATGTAAGTTGTGAGAACGATGCAAGGAGGCTCCAAGGAGATACAGACAGGCTAAGTGAGTGGGCAAGAACATTTCAAATGAATATAATGTGGAGAAATGTGAAGTTGGGAAAAATAGTAAACCAGAGTATTTTTAAATAGTGAGAGATTGGGAAATGCTGATGTTCAGATGGACCTGCGTGTACTTGTACATGCATCACTGAAAGGTAACCTGCAGGTACAGCAAGCAATTAGGAAAGCAAATGGAATGTTGGCATTTATTGCAAGAGGATTTGAGCATAAGAGTAAAGACATCTTACTGGAATTATATAAGGCCCTGGTGAGACCACACCTGGAGTATTGTGTACAGTTTTGGTCTCCTTACCTAAGGAAGGATATACTTGCCAAAGAGGGAGTGCAACGAAGGTTCACCAGACTGGGTCCTGGGATGGGGCGGGCGTTTTTCCTATGAGGACAGATTGAGTAGACTAGGCCTATATTCTCTAGAGTTTAGAAGAATGAGAGGTGATCTCATTGTAACATGCACAACTCTTCCAGGGTACATGTTAGATGCAGGGACATGTTTCCCCTGGCTGGGGAGTGTAGAACGAGGGGTCACACTCGCAGAATAAGGGGTCGGCCAGCTCGGTCTGAGATGAGGAGAAATTTCTTCACTCAGAGGGTGGGGAATCTTTGAAAATCTCTACCTCTGAGGGCTGTGGTCGTTGGGTATATTCATGACAGAGATCGATAGATTTTTGGATATGAAGGGAATCAAGGGATATTGGGATAGTTCAGGAAAGTGGAGTTGAGGTAGAATACCAGCCATGATCTTATAGAATGGTGCAGCAGGCTCAATGGGCCGAATGGCCGTCTGCTGCTCCTATTTCTTATCTTCCTATGTTCTAACTCTCACTATCTATCCCCATCATTCTCTACCCTCTGTATACCTCTGTCTCTCTCTCTGTCTCTCTCTCTCTATGGCTGTCTATGGCGCTCCTCCTCGCTGTCTTTCTCTCTCTGTGTTTATATTTCTCTATGCTCACTCTCTTTGTTTCTCTTTCTCTCTCTTTTTCTTTGACTGTCTCTCTCTCTCTATCTTTGCCCTCTCTCCCTCTCAATCTCCCCCTCAATCTCCCTCCCCCTCAATCTCTCTCCCCCTCAATCTCCCTCTGTATACAGTGGAGTTCCCCAGGTTTCAGAAGCCGGGGCTGGAGGGATGTACACAGTGGAGTTCCACAGGGTTCAGTACTGGGGACTGGAGAGAGGTATACAGTGGAGTTCCCCAGGGTTCAGTAATGGGGGGCTGGAGAGAGGTATACAGTGGAGTTCCACAGGGTTCAGTAATGGGGGGCTGGAGAGAGGTATACAGTGGAGTTCCCCAGGGTTCAGTACTGTTGTGTGGAGGGGGGTATGCAGTGGAGTTCCCCAGGTTTCAATATAGGTGTTTCGAGGGAGGTATACAGTGAAGTTTCCCAGGGTTCAGTACTGGTGTTTGGGGGGAGGTATACAGTAGATTTCCCCAGGGTTTAGAACAGGGGGCTGGAAATAGGCAAACACTGTATATACCCAGGACGCTTTAATTGGGGCTAAGAGGAAGGTATACAGTGGAGATCCCCAGGGTTCAGTACTGGGGGCTGGAGGGAGGGATACAGTGGAGTTCCCCAGGGTTCAGAAGCCAGGGCTGGAGGGAGGTTTACAGTGGAGATCCCCAGGGTCGAGTACTGGGGTCTGGGGGGAGGTATACAGTGGAGTTCCTCAGGGATCAGTACTTGGGTCTGGAGGGTGGTATATAGTGGAGTACCGCAGGGTTCAGAAGCCGGGGCTGGAGTGAGGTATACAGTGGAGTTCCCCAGGATTCAGTACTGGGGTCTGGAGGGAGGTATACAGTGGAGTTCCTCAGGGATCAGTACTGGGAGCTGGAGGGTGGTACATAGTGGAGTACCCCAGGGTCCAGTACTTGTGTCTGGGGGGAGGTGTACAGTGGAGTTCCCCAGGGTTCAGTACTGGGGGCTGGAGGGAGGTATACAGTGGAGTTCCCCAGGTTTCAGAAGCCGGGTCTGGAGCTAGGTATACAGTGAAGTTCCCCAGTGTTCAGTACTGGGGGGTGGTATCCACTGGAGTTTCCCAGGGTTCAGTAATGGGGGGCTGGAGAGAGGTATACAGTGGAGTTCCCCAGGGTTCAGTAATGGGGGGCTGGAGGGAGGTATACAGTGGAGTTCCCCAGTTTTCAGTAGTTGTGTCTCGAGGGAGGTAGACAGTGGAGTTCCCCAGGGTTCAGTACTGGGGTCTGGAGGAAGGTATACGGTGTAATTCCCCAGGGTACAGTACTGGGGGCTGGAGGGAGGTATACAGTGGAGATACCCAGGGTTCAGTACTGGGGTCTAGAGGGAGGTATACAGTGGAATTCCCCAGGGTTCAGAATCCGGGGCTGGAGGGAGGTATACAGTGGATTTCCCCAGGGTTCAGAAGCCGGGGCTGGAGGGAGGTATACAGAGGAGTTCCCCAGGGTTCAGAAGCCGGGGCTGGAGGGAGGTATACAGTGGAGTTTCCCAGGGTTCAGAAGCCGGGGCTGGAGGGAGGCATACAGTGGAGTTCCCCAGGGTTCAGTACTGGTGTCTGGGGGAGGTATACAGTGGAGTTCCCCATGGTTCAGTACTAGGGGCTGGAGGGAGGTATACAGTGGAGTTCCCCAGGGTTCAGTAATGGGGGCTGGAGGGAGGTATACAGTGGAGTTCCCCAGGGTTCAGTACTGGTGTCTGGAGGGAGGTATACAGTGGAGTTCCCCAGGGTTCAAAAGCCGGGGCTGGAGGGAGGTATACAGTGGAGTTCCTCAGGGTTCAGAAGCCGGGGCTGGAAGGAGGCATACAGTGGACTTCCCCAGGGTTCAGTACTGGTGTCTGGAGGGAGGTATACAGTGGAGTTCCCCAGAGTTCAATACTGGGTTCTGGGGGAAGGTATACAGTAGAGTTCCCCTGGGATCAGTACTGGGAGCTGGAGGGTGGTGTACAGTGGAGTACCCCAGGGTCCAGTACTTGTGTCTGGGGGGAGGTGTACAGTGGAGTTCCCCAGGGTTCAGTACTGGGGGCTGGAGGGAGGTATACAGTGGAGTTCCCCAGGTTTCAGAAGCCGGGTCTGGAGGGAGGTATACAGTGAAGTTCCCCAGTGTTCAGTACTGGGGGGTGGTATCCACTGGAGTTTCCCAGGGTTCAGTAATGGGGGGCTGCAGAGAGGTATACAGTGGAGTTCCCCAGGGTTCAGTACTGGGGTCTGGAGGAAGGTATACAGTGTAATTCCCCAGGGTACAGTACTGGGGACTGGAGGGAGGAATACAGTGGAGGTACCCAGTGTTCAGTACTGGGGTCTAGAGGGAGGTATACAGTGGAATTCCCCAGGGTTCAGAATCCGGGGCTGGAGGGAGGTATACAGTGGATTTCCCCAAGGTTCAGAAGCCGGGGCTGGAGGGAGGTATACAGTGGAGTTCCCCAGGGTCCAGAAGCCGGGGCTGGAGGGAGGTATACAGGAAAGTTCCCCAGGGTTCAGAAGCCGGGGCTGGAGGGAGGCATACAGTGGAGTTCCCCAGGGTTCAGTACTGGTGTCTGGGGGGAGGTATACAGTGGAGTTCCCCATGGTTCAGTACTTGGGGCTGGAGGGAGGTATACAGTGGAGTTCCCCAAGGTTCTGTACTGTTGTCTGGAGGGGGTATGCAGTGGAGTTCCCCAGGTTTCAGTATAGGTGTTTCGAGGGAGGTATACAGTGAAGTTTCCCAGGGTTCAGTACTGGTGTTTGGGGGGAGGTATACAGTAGATTTCCCCAGGGTTTAGAACAGGAGGCTGGAAATAGGCAAACACTGTGTATACCCAGGACGCTTTTATTGGGGCTAACAGGAAGGTATACAGTGGAGATCCCCAGGGTCGAGTACTGGGGTCTGGGGGGTGGTATACAGTGGAGTTCCTCAGGGATCAGTACTGGGGGCTGGAGGATGGTATATAGTGGAGTACCGCAGGGTTCAGAAGCCGGGGCTGGAGTGAGGTATACAGTGGAGTTCCCCAGGATTCAGTACTGGAGTCTGGAGGGAGGTATACAGTGGAGTTCCTCAGGGATCAGTACTGGGAGCTGGAGGGTGGTATATAGTGGAGTACCCCAGGGTCCAGTACTTGTGTCTGGGGGGAGGTGTACAGTGGAGTTCCCCAGGGTTCAGTACTGGGGGCTGGAGGGAGGTATACAGTGGAGTTCCCCAGGTTTCAGAAGCCGGGTCTGGAGGGACGTATACAGTGAAGTTCCCCAGTGTTCAGTACTGGGGGGTGGTATCCACTGGATTTTCCCAGGGTTCAGTAATGGGGGGCTGGAGAGAGGTATACAGTGGAGTTCCCCAGGATTCAGTAATGGGGGGCTGGAGGGAGGTATACAGTGGAGTTCCCCAGTTTTCAGTACTTGTGTCTCGAGGGAGGTAGACAGTGGAGTTCCCCAGGGTTCAGTACTGGGGTCTGGAGGAAGGTATACGGTGTAATTCCCCAGGGTACAGTACTGGGGGCTGGAGGGAGGTATACAGTGGAGATACCCAGGGTTCAGTACTGGGGTCTAGAGGGAGGTATACAGTGGAATTCTCCAGGGTTCAGAATCCGGGGGCTGGAGGGAGGAATACAGTGGATTTCCCCAGGGTTCAGAAGCCGGGGCTGGAGGGAGGCATACAGTGGAGTTCCCCAGGGTTCAGTACTGGTGTCTGGGGGGAGGTATACAGTGGAGTTCCCCATGGTTCAGTACTAGGGGCTGGAGGGAGGTATACAGTGGAGTTCCCCAGGGTTCAGTACTGGGGGCTGGAGGGAGGTATACAGTGGAGTTCCCCAGGGTTCAGTACTGGTGTCTGGAGGGAGGTATACAGTGGAGTTCCCCAGGGTTCAGAAGCCGGGGCTGGAGGGAGGTATACAGTGGAGTTCCCCAGGGTTCAGAAGCCGGGGCTTGAGGGAGGCATACAGTGGAGTTCCCCAGGGTTCAGTACTGGTGTCTGGGGGGAGGTATACAGTGGAGTTCCCCATGGTTCAGTACTAGGGGCTGGAGGGAGGTATACAGTGGAGTTCCCCAGGGTTCAGTACTGGGGGCTGGAGGGAGGTATACAGTGGAGTTCCCCAGGGTTCAGTACTGGTGTCTGGAGGGAGGTATACAGTGGAGATCCCCAGGGTTCAGAAGCCGGGGCTGGAGGGAGGTATACAGTGGAGTTCCCAGGTTTCAGAAGCCGGGGCTGGAGGGAGGCATACAGTGGAGTTCTCCAGGGTTCAGTACTGGTGTCTGGGGGAAGGTATACAGTGGAGTTCCCCTGGGTTCAGTACTGGGAGCTGGAGGGTGGTATATAGTGGAGTACCCCAGGGTCCAGTACTTGTGTCTGGGGGAAGGGGTACAGTGGAGTTCCCCAGGGTTCAGTACTGGGGGCTGGAGGGAGGTATACAGTGGAGTTCCCCAGGTTTCAGAAGCCGGGTCTGGAGGGAGGTATACAGTGACGTTCCCCAGTGTTAAGTACTGGGGGGTGGTATCCACTGGAGTTTCCCAGGGTTCAGTAATGGGGGGCTGCAGAGAGGTATACAGTGGAGTTCCCCAGGGTTCAGTAATGGGGGGCTGGAGGGAGGTATACAGTGGAGTTCCCCAGTTTTCAGTACTTGTGTCTCGAGGGAGGTAGACAGTGGAGTTCACCAGGGTTCAGTACTGGGGTCTGGAGGAAGGTATACAGTGTAATTCCCCAGGGTACAGTACTGGGGACTGGAGGGAGGTATACAGTGGAGGTACCCAGGGTTCAGTACTGGGGTCTAGAGGGAGGTATACAGTGGAATTCCCCAGGGTTCAGAATCCAGGGCTGGAGGGAGGTATACAGTGGATTTCCCCAGGGTTCAGAAGCCGGGGCTGGAGGGAGGTATGCAGTGGAGTTCCCCAGGGTCCAGAAGCCGGGGCTGGAGGGAGGTATACAGTGAAGTTCCCCAGGGTTCAGAAGCCGGGGCTGGAGGGAGGCATACAGTGGAGTTCCCCAGGGTTCAGTACTGGTGTCTGGGGGTAGGTATACAGTGGAGTTCCCCATGGTTCAGTACTTGGGGCTGGAGGGAGGTATACAGTGAAGTTCCCCAGGGTTCAGTACTGGGGGCTGGAGGGAGGTATACAGTGGAGTTCCCCAGGGTTCAGTACTGGGGTCTGGGTGGAGGTATACAGTGTAGATTCCCAGGGTTCAGTCCTGGGGGCTGGAGGGAGGTATACAGTGGAGTTCCCCAGGGTTCAGTACTGGGGTCTGGAGGGAGGTATAAAGTGGAGTTCCCCATGGTTCAGTACTTGGGGCTGATGGAGGGTATACAGTGGAGTTCCCCAGTGTTCAGTACTGGGGGCTGGAGGGAGGTAAACAGTGGAGTTCCCCCGGGTTCAGTACTGGTGTCTGGAGGGTGGTATACAGTGGAGTTCCCCAGGGTTCAGTACTGCGGGCTGAAGGGAGGTAAACAGTGGAGTTCCCCCGGGTTCAGTACTGGTGTCTGGAGGGAGGTATATAGTGGAGTTCCCCAGGGTTCAGTACTGGGGTCTGGAGCGAGGTATACAGTGGAGTTCCCCAGGGTTCAGTACTGGGGCCGGAGGGAGGTATACAGTGGAGTTCCTCAGGGTTCAGTACTGGGGCTGGAGGGAGGTATAGAGTGGAGTTCCCCAGGATTCAGTACTGGTGTCTGCGGGGAGATATACAGTGGAGTTCCCCATGTTTCAGTACTGGTGTCTGGATGAAGCTGTACAGTGGAGTTCCCCAGGGTTCAGTAGCAGTGGCTGGAGGGAGGTAAACAGTGGAGATCCCCAGGGTTCAGTACTGGGGGCTCGAGCGAGGTACACAGTGGAGTTCCCCAGCGTTCAGTTTTGGGGGCTGGAGGGAGGTTTACAGTGGAGTTCCCCAGGGTTCAGTACTGGTGTCTGGAGGGAGTTTTTCAGAGCTGTTCCACAGGGTTCAGTACTGGGAGGCTGGAGAGAGGTATGCAGTGGATTTCCCCTGGATTCAGTAGCAGGGGCTGGAGGGAGGTATACAGTGGAGTTCCCCAGGGTTCAGTATTTGGATCTGGAGGGAGATATAGAGTGGAGTTCCCCAGGGTTCAGTTCTGGGGGTCCGAGGGAGCTATACAGTGTAGTTCCCCAGGGCTCAGTACTGGTGTATGGAGGGAGGTACACAGAGGAGTTCCCCAGGGTTCAGTACTGGTCTGTGAGGGCAGGGTAAAGATTGGAGTTCCCCAGGTTTCAGGACTGAGGGCTGGATGGAGGTAGAATGTGGAGTTCCCCAGTGTGCAGTCCTGGTGAATGGAGGGAGGTATACAGTGCAGTTCGCCAGGTTTCAGTACTGTGGGCTGGAGGGAGTTATACAGTGCTGTTCCCCAGGGTTCAGTACTGTGTGCTTCAGGGAGATAGACAGTGCTGTTCCCCAGGGTTCAGCAGCAGGGTCTGGAGGGAGGTATACAGTGGAGTTCCCCAGGGTTCAGAACTGGGGCTGGAGGGAGGTATACAGTGGAGTTCCCAAGGGATCAGTGCTGTGCGCTGGAGGGAGGTATACAGTGGAGTTCCCCAGGGATCATTGCTGGGTTCTGGGGGGAGGAATAAAGTGGAGTTCCCCAGTGTTCAGTACTGGTGTCTCGAGGGAGGTAGACAGTTGAGTTCCCCAAGGTTCAGTACTGGGGTCTGGAGGAAGGTATACAGTGTAATTACCCAGGGTACAATACTGGGGGCTGGAGGGAGGTATACAGTGGAGATACCCAGGGATCAGTACTGGGGTCTGGAGGGAGGTAAACAGTGGAATTCCCCAGGTTTCAGAATCCGGGGCTGGAGGGAGGTATACAGTGGAGTTCCCCAGGGTTCAGAAGCCGGGGCTGGAGGGAGGCATACAGTGGAGTTCCCCAGGGTTCAGTGCTGGTGTCTGGAGGGAGGTAAATAGTGGAGTTCCCCAGGGTTCAGTACTGGGGGCTGGAGGGAGGTATAAAGTGGAGTTCCCCAGGATTCCGTGCTGGTGTCTGGGGGGAGGTATACAGTGGAGTTTCCCAGGGTTCAGTAGCAGAGGCTGGAGGGAGGTAAACAGTGGAGATCCCCAGGGTTCAGTACTGGGGTCTGGGGGAAGTTATATAGTGGAGTTCCACAGGGTTCAGTAGCAGGGGCTGGAGGAATGTTTACAGTGGAGATCCCCAAGGTTCAGTACTGGGGCTCGAGCGAGGTACACAGTGGAGTTCCCCAGTGTTCAGTTTTGGGGTCTGGAGGGAGGTTTACAGTGGAGTTCCCCCGGGTTCAGTACTGGTGTCTGGAGGGAGTTATACAGTGCTGTTCCACAGGGTTCAGTACTGGGGGGCTGGAGAGAGGTATGCAGTGGATTTCCCCTGGGTTCAGTAGCAGGGGCTGGAGGGAGGTATACAGTGGAGTTCCCCAGGGTTCAGTATTTGGATCTGGAGGGAGGTATAGAGTGGAGTTCCCCAGGGTTCAGTTCTGGGGGTCTGAGGGTGGTATACAGTGTAGTTCCCCAGGATTCAGTACTGGTGTATGGAGGGAGGTACACAGAGGAGTTCCCCAGGGTTCAGTACTGGTCTGTGAGGGCAGGTTGTAGAGTGGAGTTCCCCAGGTTTCAGGACCGAGGGCTGGATGGAGGTGGAATGTGGAGTTCCCCAGTGTGCAGTCCTGCTGACTGGAGGGAGGTATATAGTGCAGTTCGCCAGGTTGCAGTACTGTGGGCTGGAGGGTGGTATACAGTGCTGTTCCCCAGGGTTCAGCAGCAGGGTCTGGAGGGAGGTATACAGTGGAGTTCCCCAGGCTTCAGTACTGGGGCTGGAGGGAGGTATACAGTGGAGTTCCCAAGGGATCAGTACTGTGCGCTGGAGGGAGGTATACAGTGGAGTTCCCCAGGGATCATTGCTGGGTTCTGGGGGGAGGTATAAAGTGGAGTTCCCCAGGGATCAGTACTGGTGTCTCGAGGGAGGTAGACAGTGTAGTTCCCCAGGGTTCAGCACTGGGGTCTGGAGGAAGTTATACAGTGTAATTCCCCAGGGTACAGTACTGGGGGCTGGAGGGAGGTATACAGTGGAGATACCCAAGTTTCAGTACTGGGGTCTGGAGGGAGGTATACAGTGGAATTCCCCAGGGTTCAGAATCCGGGGCTGGAGGGAGGTATACAGTGGATTTCCTCAGGGTTCAGAAGCCGGGGCTGGAGGGAGGTATACAGCTGAGTTCCCCAGGGTTCAGAAGCCGGCGCTGGAAGGAGGCATACAGTGGAGTTCCCCAGGGTTCAGTGCTGGTGTCTGGGGAGAGGTATACAGTGGCGTTCCCCAGGGTTCAGTGCTGGTGTCTGGGGGGAGGTGTACAGTGGAGTTCCCCAGATTTCAGTACTGGTGTCTGGAGGGAGGTATACACTGGAGTTCCCCAGGGTTCAATACTGGGGGCTCGAGCGATGTATACTGTGGATATCCCCAGGGTTCAGTAGCAGGGGCTGGAGGGAGGTATTCCGTGGTGTTCCCCAGGGTTCAGTACTGGGGTCTGAAGAGAAGTATACAGTGGAGTTCCCCAGGGTTCAGTACTGGAGTCTTGGGGAGAGGTATGCAGTGGAGTTCCCCAGGGTTCAGGACTTGCGTCTGGAAGGAGGTATACAGAAGAGTTCCCCAGGGTTCTGTAATGGGGTCTGGAGAGTGGTGTACAGTGGAGTTCCCCAGGGTTCAGTACTGGGGTCTGGAGGGAGGTATACAATCGAGTTAAGCAGGGTTCAGTACTGGGGGCTGGAGGGTTGTATACAGTGGAGTTCCACAGGGTTGAGTATTGGGGTCCAGAGAGAGGTGTACAGTGGAGTTACCCACAGTACAGTACTGGGGGCTCGAGCGATGTATACAGTGGATTTCCCCAGGGTGCTGTACTGTGGGCTGTAGGGAGGTATACAGTGGAGTTCCCCAGGGTTCAATACTGGTGCCTTGGGGAGAGGTATACAGTGGAGTTCCACAGGGTTCAGTACTGGGGGCTCGAGGAAGGTATACAGTGCAGTTCCCCCGGGTTCAGTACTGGTGTCTGGAGGGTGGTATACAGTTGAGTTCCCCAGGGTACAGTACTGCGGGCTGAAGGGAGGTAAACAGTGTAGTTCCCTCGGGTTCAGTACTGGTGTCTGGAGGGAGGTATACAGTGGAGTTCCCCAGGGTTCAGTACTGGGGTCTGGAGCGAGGTATACAGTGGAGTTCCCCAGGGTTCAGTACTGGGGCCGGAGGGAGGTATACAGTGGAGATCCTCAGGGTTCAGTACTGGTGCTGGAGGGAGGTATACAGTGGAGTTCCCCAGGATTCAGTACTGGTGTCTGCGGGGAGATATACAGTGGAGTTCCCCATGTTTCAGTACTGGTGTCTGGATGAAGCTGTACAGTGGAGTTCCCCAGGGTTCAGTAGCAGTGGCTGGAGGGAGGTAAACAGTGGAGAGCCCCAGGGTTCAGTACTGGGGGCTCGAGCGAGGTACACAGTGGAGTTCCCCAGCGTTCAGTTTTGGGGGCTGGAGGGAGGTTTACAGTGGAGTTCCCCAGGGTTCAGTACTGGTGTCTGGAGGGAGTTTTTCAGAGCTGTTCCACAGGGTTCAGTACTGGGAGGCTGGAGAGAGGTATGCAGTGGATTTCCCCTGGATTCAGTAGCAGGGGCTGGAGGGAGGTATACAGTGGAGTTCCCCAGGGTTCAGTATTTGGATCTGGAGGGAGATATAGAGTGGAGTTCCCCAGGGTTCAGTTCTGGGGGTCCGAGGGAGCTATACAGTGTAGTTCCCCAGGGCTCAGTACTGGTGTATGGAGGGAGGTACACAGAGGAGTTCCCCAGGGTTCAGTACTGGTCTGTGAGGGCAGGGTAAAGAGTGGAGTTCCCCAGGTTTCAGGACTGAGGGCTGGATGGAGGTAGAATGTGGAGTTCCCCAGTGTGCAG
Source organism: Squalus acanthias (assembly GCA_030390025.1). Classification (NCBI taxonomy): domain Eukaryota; kingdom Metazoa; phylum Chordata; class Chondrichthyes; order Squaliformes; family Squalidae; genus Squalus; species Squalus acanthias. Next base: position 32,122 of record JASTWF010001945.1, on the reverse strand, counting down.
TCCTGGTGAATGGAGGGAGGTATACAGTGCAGTTCGCCAGGTTTCAGTACTGTGGGCTGGAGGGAGTTATACAGTGCTGTTCCCCAGGGTTCAGTACTGTGTGCTTCAGGGAGATAGACAGTGCTGTTCCCCAGGGTTCAGCAGCAGGGTCTGGAGGGAGGTATACAGTGGAGTTCCCAAGGGATCAGTGCTGTGCGCTGGAGGGAGGTATACAGTGGAGTTCCCCAGGAATCATTGCTGGGTTCTGGGGGGAGGAATAAAGTGGAGTTCCCCAGTGTTCAGTATTGGTGTCTCGAGGGAGGTAGACAGTTGAGTTCCCCAAGGTTCAGTACTGGGGTCTGGAGGAAGGTATACAGTGTAATTACCCAGGGTACAATACTGGGGGCTGGAGGGAGGTATACAGTGGAGATACCCAGGGTTCAGTACTGGGGTCTGGAGGGAGGTAAACAGTGGAATTCCCCAGGTTTCAGAATCCGGGGCTGGAGGGAGGTATACAGTGGAGTTCCCCAGGGTTCAGAAGCCGGGGCTGGAGGGAGGCATACAGTGGAGTTCCCTAGGGTTCAATGCTGGTGTCTGGAGGGAGGTAAATAGTGGAGTTCCCCAGGGTTCAGTACTGGGGGCTGGAGGGAGGTATAAAGTGGAGTTCCCCAGGATTCAGTGCTGGTGTCTGGGGGGAGGTATACAGTGGAGTTTCCCAGGGTTCAGTAGCAGAGGCTGGAGGGAGGTAAACAGTGGAGATCCCCAGGGTTCAGTACTGGGGTCTGGGGGAAGTTATATAGTGGAGTTCCACAGGGTTCAGTAGCAGGGGCTGGAGGGATGTTTACAGTGGAGATCCCCAAGGTTCAGTACTGGGGGCTCGAGCGAGGTACACAGTGGAGTTCCCCCGTGTTCAGTTTTGGGGGCTGGAGGGAGGTTTACAGTGGAGTTCCCCCGGGTTCAGTACTGGTGTCTGGAGGGAGTTATACAGTGCTGTTCCACAGGGTTCAGTACTGGGGGGCTGGAGAGAGGTATGCAGTGGATTTCCCCTGGGTTCAGTAGCAGGGGCTGGAGGGAGGTATACAGTGGAGTTCCCCAGGGTTCAGTATTTGGATCTGGAGGGAGGTATAGAGTGGAGTTCCCCAGGGTCCAGTTCTGGGGGTCTGAGGGTGGTGTACAGTGTAGTTCCCCAGGGTTCAGTACTGGTGTATGGAGGGAGGTACACAGAGGAGTTCCCCAGGGTTCAGTACTGGTCTGTGAGGGCAGGTTATAGAGTGGAGTTCCCCAGGTTTCAGGACCGAGGGCTGGATGGAGGTAGAATGTGGAGTTCCCCAGTGTGCAGTCCTGCTGACTGGAGGGAGGTATATAGTGCAGTTCGCCAGGTTGCAGTACTGTGGGCTGGAGGGTGGTATACAGTGCTGTTCCCGAGGGTTCAGTACTGTGTTCTTCAGGGAGATAGACAGTGCTGTTCCCCAGGGTTCAGCAGCAGGGTCTGGAGGGAGGTATACAGTGGAGTTCCCCAGGCTTCAGTACTGGGGCTGGAGGGAGGTATACATTGGAGTTCCCAAGGGATCAGTATTGTGCGCTGGAGGGAGGTATACAGTGGAGTTCCCCAGGGATCATTGCTGGGTTCTGGGGGGAGGTATAAAGTGGAGTTCCCCAGGGTTCAGTACTGGTGTCTCGAGGGAGGTAGACAGTGTAGTTCCCCAGGGTTCAGCACTGGGGTCTGGAGGAAGTTATACAGTGTAATTCCCCAGGGTACAGTACTGGGGGCTGGAGGGAGGTATACAGTGGAGATACCCAGGGTTCAGTACTGGGGTCGGGAGGGAGGTATACAGTGGTATTCCCCAGGGTTCAGAATCCGGGGCTGGAGGGAGTTATACAGTGGATTTCCTCAGGGTTCAGAAGCCGGGGCTGGAGGGAGGTATACAGCTGAGTTCCCCAGGGTTCAGAAGCCGGGGCTGGAGTGAGGTATACAGTGGAGTTCCTCAGGGTTCAGAAGCCGGGGCTTGAAGGAGGCATACAGTGGAGTTCCCCAGGGTTCAGTGCTAGTGTCTGGGGAGATGTATACAGTGGCGTTCCCCAGGGTTCAGTGCTGGTGTCTGGGGGGAGGTATACAGTGGAGTTCCCCAGATTTCAGTACTGGTGTCTGGAGGGAGGTATACAGTGGAGTTCCCCAGGGTTCAGTACTGGGGGCTCGAGCGATGTATACTGTGGATATCCCCAGGGTTCAGTAGCAGCGGATGGAGGGAGGTATTCCGTGGTGTTCCCCAGGGTTCAGTACTGGGGTCTGAAGAGAAGTATACAGTGGAGTTCCCCAGGTTTCAGTACTGGGGTCTTGGGGAGAGGTATGCAGTGGAGTTCCCCAGTGTTCAGTACTGGGGTCTGGAGGGAGTTATACAGCGGAGTTCCCCAGGGTTCAGTACTGGTGTCTGGAGGGAGTTATACAGCGGAGTTTCCCAGGGTTCACTACTGGGGGCTCGAGGGAGGTATACAGTTGAGTTCTCCAGGTTTCAGTACTGGGATATGAAGGGAGTTATACCGTGGAGTTCCCCAGGGTTCAGTACTGGGTTCTGGAGGTAGTTATACAGTGGAGTTCCCCAGGTTTCAGTACTGGGGTCTTGGGGAGAGGTATGCAGTGGAGTTCCCCAGGGTTCAGGACTTGCGTCTGGAAGGAGGTATACAGAGGAGTTCCCCAGGGTTCTGTAGTGGGGTCTGGAGAGTGGTGTACAGTGGAGTTCCCCAGGGTTCAGTACTGGGGTCTGGAGGGAGGTATACAATCGAGTTAAGCAGGGTTCAGTACTGGTGGCTGGAGTGTTGTATACAGTGGAGTTCCCCACAGTACAGTACTGGGGTCTCGAGCGATGTATACAGTGGATTTCCCCAGGGTGCTGTACTGAGGGCTGTAGGGAGGTATACAGTTGAGATCCCCAGGTTTCAGTACTGTGGCCTGGGTGGAGGCATACAGTGGAGTTCCCCAGGGTTCAATACTGGTGCCTTGGGGAGAGGTATACAGTGGAGTTCCACAGGGTTCAGTACTGGGGGCTCGAGGAAGGTATACAGTGGAGTTCTCCAGGTTTCAGTACTGGGATATGAAGGGAGGTATACAGTGGAGTTCCCCAGGGTTCAGTACTGGGTGCTGGAGGGAGGTATACAGCGGAGTTCCCCAGGGTTCAGTACAGAGGTCTGGAGGAAAGTGTACAGTGGAGTTCCCCAGGGTTCAGTACTGTTGTCTGTGGGGAGGTATACAGTGGAGTGCCCCAGGATTCACTACTGGGGTCTGGAGGAAGGGATACAGTGGAGTTCCCCAGAGTTCGGTACTGGTGTCTGGAGGGAGGTATACAGTGGAGTTCCCCAGGGGTCAGTACTGGGGGCTGGAGGGAGGTATACAGTGGAGTTCCCCAGGTTTCTCTACTGGGGTCTGGAGGGAGGTATACCGTGGACTTCCCCAGGTTTCATTACTGGGGTCTGGAGGGAGTTATACAGCGGAGTTCCCCAGGGTTCAGTACTGGGGTCTGGAGGGAGTTATACAGCGGAGTTCCCCAGGGTTCAGTACTGGTGTCTGGAGGGAGTTATACAGCGGAGTTTCCCAGGGTTCACTACTGGGGGCTCGAGGGAGGTCTACAGTTGAGTTCTCCAGGTTTCAGTACTGGGATATGAAGGGAGTTATACCGTGGAGTTCCCCAGGGTTCAGTACTGGGTTCTGGAGGTAGTTATACAGTGGAGTTCCCCAGGGTTCAGTACTGGGGTCTGGAGGGAGGTATGCAGTGGAGTTCCCCAGTGTTCAGTGCTGGGTGCTGGAGGGAGGTATACAGTCGAGTTCCCAAAGTTTCAGTACTGGTGCCTGGGGGGAGGGAGGTATACAGCGGAGTTCGCCAGGGTTCAGTACTGAGGTCTGAAGGAAGGTATACAGTGGAGTTGCCCAGGTTTCAGTACTGGGGACTCGGGGGAGGTATACAGTGGAGTTCCACAGGGTTCTGTACTTGGGTCTGGAGGGAGGTATACAGTGGAGTTCCCCAGGGTTCAGTAGCAGGGGCTGGAGGGATGTAATCAGTGGAGTTTCCCAGGTTTCAGTAGCAGGGGCTGGAGGGAGGTATACAGCGGAGTTCCCCAGGGTTCAGTACTGGGGGCTGGAGGGAGATATACAGTGGTGTTCCCCAGGGTTCAGGACTGGGGTCTGGAGGGAGGTATACCATGGAATTCCCCAGGGTTCCGTACTGCGGTCTGTAGGGAGGTAAACAGTGGAGTTCCCCAGGGTTCAGTACTGGGGTCTGGAGGGATGTAAACAGTTGAGTTTCCCAGGGTTCAGTAGCAGGGGTTGGAGGGAGATAGACAGTGGACTTCCCCAAGTGTCCGTACTGGGGCGCTGGAGAGAGGTTTACAGGACGGTTCCCCAGGGTTCAGTACTGGGTGCTGGAGGGAGGTTTACAGTGGAGTTCCCCAGGGTTAAGTACTGGAGTCTGGGGGATGTATACAGTGGAGTGCCCCCAGCGTTCAGGTCTGGGAGCTGGAGGGAGGGGAGACATTGGAGTTCCCCAGGTTGCATTATTGGGGTCTGGAGGGAGGTATACAAGGCGAGTCCCCAATGTTCAGAACTGGTGTCTAGAGTGAGCTTTGCAGTTGAGTTCCCCAGGGTTCAGAACTGGTGTCTGGGTGGTGGTATACAGTGTACTTCCCAACGGTTCAGTACTGGTGTCTGGAGGGAGGTATACAGTGTAAATCCCCAGGGTACAGTACTGGGGGCTGGAGGGAGGTATACAGTGGAGATACCCAGGGTTCAGTACTGGGGTCTGGAGGGAGGTATACAGTGGAATTCCACAGGGTTCAGAATCCGGGACTGGAGGGAGGTATACAGTGGATTTCCTCAGGGTTCAGAATCCGGGGCTGGAGGGAGTTATACAGTGGAGTTCCCCAGGGTTCAGAAGACGGGGCTGCAGGGAGGTAACAGTGGAGTTCCCCAGGGTTCAGAAGCCGGGGCTGGAAGGAGGCATACAGTGGAGTTCCCCAGGGTTCAGTACTGGTGTCTGGAGGGAGGTAGACAGTGGAGTTCCCCAGGGTTCAGTGCTGGTGTCTGGGGAGAGGTATACAGTGGCGTTCCCCAGGGTTCAGTGCTGGTGTCTGTGGGGAGGTATACAGTGGAGTTCCCCAGATTTCAGTACTGGTGTCTGGAGGGAGGTATACAGTGGAGTTCCCCAGGGTTCAGTACTGGGGGCTCGAGCGAAGTATACTGTGGATATCCCCAGGGTTCAGTAGCAGGGGCTGGAGGGAGGTATTCCGTGGTGTTCCCCAGGGTTCAGTACTGGGGTCTGAAGAGAAGTATACAGTGGAGTTCCCCAGGGTTCAGCACTGGGGGTCTGCGGGGGAGGTATACAGTGGATTTCCCCAGGGTTCAGTACTGGGGTCTTGGGGAGAGGTATGCAGTGGAGTTCCCCAGGGTTCAGGACTTGGGTCTGGAAGGAGGTATACAGAGGAGTTCCCCAGGGTTCTGTACTGGGCTCTGGAGAGTGGTGTACAGTGGAGTTCCCCAGGGTTCAGTACTGGGGGCTCGAGGAAGGTATACAGTGGAGTTCCGAGGGTTCAGTACTGGGATATGAAGGGAGGTATACAGTGGAGTTCCCCAGGGTTCAGTACTGGGTGCTGGAGGGAGGTATACAGCGGAGTTCCCCAGGGTTCAGTACAGAGGTCTGGAGGAATGTATACAGTGGAGTTCCCCAGGGTTCAGTACTGTTGTCTGTGGGGAGGTATACAGTGGAGTGCCCCAGGATTCACTACTGGGGTCTGGAGGAAGGTATACAGTGGAGTTCCCCAGAGTTCAGTACTGGTGTCTGGAGGGAGGTATACAGTGGAGTTCCCCAGGGTTCAGTACTAGGGTCTGGGGGGAGGTATACAGTGGAGTTCCCCAGGGTTCAGTACTGGGGACTGGAGTGTGGTATACAGTGGAGTTCCCCAGGGTTCTGTACTGGGGTCTGGAGGGAGGTATACCGTGGACTTCCCCAGGTTTCATTACTGGGGTCTGGAGGGAGTTATACAGCGGAGTTCCCCAGGGTTCAGTACTGGGGTCTGGAGGGAGTTATACAGCGGAGTTTCCCAGAGTTCACTACTGGGGGCTCGAGGGAGGTATACAGTTGAGTTCTCCAGGTTTCAGTACTGGGATATGAAGGGAGTGATACAGTGGACTTCCCCAGGGTTCAGTACTGGGTTCTGGAGGGAGTTATACAGCGGAGTTCCCCAGGGTTCAGTACTGGGGTCTGGAGGGAGGTATGCAGTGGAGTTCCCCAGTGTTCAGTACTGGGTGCTGGAGGGAGGTATACAGTGGAGTTCCCAAGGGTTCAGTACTGGTGCCTGGGTGGAGGGAGGTCTACAGCGGAGTTCGCCAGGGTTCAGAACTGAGGTCTGAAGGAAGGTATACACTGGAGTTGCCCAGGGTTCAGTACTGGGGACTCGGGGGAGGTATACAGTGGAGTTCCCCAGGGTCCTGTACTTGGGTCTGGAGGGAGGTATACAGTGGAGTTCCCCAGGGTTCAGTAGCAGGGGCTGGAGGGATGTAATCAGTGGAGTTTCCCAGGGTTCAGTAGCAGGGGCTGAAGGGAGGTATACAGCGGAGTTCACCAGGGTTCAGTACTGGGGGCTGGAGGGTGGTAGATAGTGGAGTTCCCAAGGGTTCAGTACTGTTGTCTGGGGGGAGGTATACAGTGGAGTTCCCCAGGATTCAGTACTGGGGTCTGGAGGGAAGTATACCGTGGAGTTCCCCAGGGTTCAGTAGCAGGGGCAGGAGGGAGGTATACAGTGTAGTTCCCCAGGTTTCTGTACTTGGGTCTGGAGGGAGGTATACCGTGGACTTCCCCATGGCTCAGTAGCAGGGGCTGGAGGGATGCAATCAGTGGAGTTTCCCAGGTTTCAGTAGCAGGGGCTGGAGGGAGGTATACAGTGGAGTTCCCCAGGGATCAGTACTGGGGTCTGGAGGGAAGTATACCATGGAGTTCCCCAGGGTTCAGAACTGGGGTCTGGAGGGAGGTATACAGTGGAGTCCCGCAGGGTTCAGTACTGGGGTCTGAAGGGATGTAAACAGTGGAGTTTCCCAGGGGTCAGTAGCAGGGGCTGGAGGGAGATAGACAGTGGAGTTCCCCAAGAGTCCCTACGGGGGGGCTGGAGGGAGCTTTTCAGCCGAGTTCTCCATGTTCTAGTTCTGGGGTCTGGAGGGATGTATACAGTGCTGTTCCCCAGGGGTCAGTACAGCGGGCTGGAGGGAGGTATACATAGGAGTTCCCCAGGGTTCAGTACTGGGGTCTGGAGGGATGCAAACAGTGGAGTTTCCCAGGGTTCAGTAGCAGGGGTTGGAGGGAGATAGACAGTGGAGTTCCCCAAGTGTCCGTACGGGGGCGCTGGAAAGAGGTTTACAGGACGTTTCCCCAGGGTTCAGTACTGGGTGCTAGAGGGAGGTTTACAGTGGAGTTCCCCAGGATTAAGTACTGGAGTCTGGGGGATGTATACAGTGGAGTGCCCCCAGCGTTCACATCTGGGAGCTGGAGGGAGGGTAGACATTGGAGTTCCCCAGGTTGCATTATTGGGGTCTGGAGGGAGGTATACAGGGCGATTCCCCAATGTTCAGAACTGGTGTCTGGAGTGAGGTTTACAGTGGAGTTCCCCAGGGTTCAGAACTGATGTCTGGGTGGAGGTATACAGTGTACTTCCCAACGGTTCAGTACTGGTGTCTGGAGGGAGGTATACAGTGCTGTTCCCCAGGGTTCTGTACTGGGGTCTGGAGGGAGGTATACAGTCCTGTTCCCCAGGGTTCTGTACTGGGGTCTGGAGTGCGGTTTATAGTGGAGTTCCCCAGGGTTAATTACTGGAGTCTGGGGGATGTATACAGTGGAGTGCACCCAGCGTTCAGGTCTGGGAGCTGGAGGGAGGGTAGACAGTGGAGTTCCCCAGGTTGCATTATTGGGGTCTGGAGGGAGGTATACAGTTGATTTCCCCAGGGTTCCGTACTGGTGTCTGGGTGGAGGTATACAGTGTAGATCCCCAGGGTTCAGTACTGGGGTCTGGAGGGAGGTATACAGTGAAGTTCCCCAGGGTTCAGTACTGGGGGCTGGAGGGAGGTATGCAGTGGAGTTCCCCAGGGTTCAGTACTGGGGGCTGGAGGGAGGTATACAGTGGAGTTCCCCAGGGTTCAGTACTGGGGGCTGGAGGGATGTATACAGTGTAGATCCCCAGAGTTCAGTACTGGTGTCTGGGTGGATGTATACAGTGGAGTTCCCCAGGGTTCAGTACTGGGGTCTGGAGGGATGTATACAGTGGAGTGCCCCAGGGTTCAGTACTGGGGGGATGGGGGAGACATAAATGTTCTAGTTATAGTCATACTTTTCCATTACTGATTGATATTATTTGTTCTGTGTTTCTAATAGCTCTTTAATGGGCATGTAATTGGCAAATGCAATTTATACAGATAAATCTGAGGTATTACATTTTGGTGAGAAAAGTAGAGAGGTCACATGTTACTTTGAAAATAAGAATCTAAATTGGGTAGAGGACAAAGGGATCTCGGAGTACAAATACACACATCACTGAAAGTAGCGACACAGGTTAATAAGGCCATAAAAAGCAAACCAATCACTCGGGTTTATTTCTGGAGGGGTAGAATTGAAAATTAGTGAATTTATGCTAAACTTGTATCGAACCTTGTTTAGACCACACTTGGAGTGCTGTGTACAATTCTGGTCGCTATATTCTAAAAAGGATATAGAGGTACTGGAGAGGGTGCAGAGAAGATTTACATGGATAATACCAGAAAAGGAAGGTATACATATTAGGAACGGATGAACAGGCTGGGTCTCCTTTCTCTTGAAGGCTGAGGGTTGAGCTGATAGAGGTCTTTAAAATGAGGAAAGGTTTTGATGGAGTAGATAGAGACAGAGTGTTTCCACTTGTGGGGAAGAGCAAAATTAGAGGCCATCAATATAAGATAGTCACCAAGAAATCAATAAGGGAATTCAGAAGAAACCTCTTTACCCAGAGAATGGTGAGAATGTGGAACACGCTACCACAGGGAGTGGTTGAAGCGAATAGTATTGATGCATTTAAGGGGCAGTTAGATAAGCATATGTGGTAGAAGGGAATAGAGGGTTACGCTGATAGAATTAGATGAGGTAAGACGGGAGGAGGCTCGAGTGGAGCATAAACGCTGGCATGGACTGGTTGGGTCGAATGGCCTGGTTCTGTGCTGTCTACCCCATATAATCCCCTGTAACAGAGTAAAGCTCTCATCAAAAACCTCCAGGGCAGGTACAGCGGGTTAGATACAGAGTAAAGCTCCCTCTACGCTGCCCCACCAAACACTCCCAGGGCAGGTACAACACGGGTTAGATACAGAGTAAAGCTCCCTCTACACTGCCCACCAAACATTCTCAGGGCAGGTACAGTGGGTTAGATACAGAGTAAAGCTCTCTCTACGCTGTCCCATCAAACATTCCCAGGGCAGGTACAGCACGGGTTAGATACAGAGTACAGCTCCCTCTACACTGCCCACCAAACATTCCCAGGGCAGGTACAGTGGGTTAGATACAGAGTAAAGCTCCCTCTGCACTGCCCACCAAACATTCCCAGGGCAGGTACAGCATGGCTTAGATACAGAGTAAAGCTCACTCTACACTGCCCCATCAAGCATTCCCAGGGCAGGTACAGCACGGGTTATATACAAAGTAAAGCTCCCTCTACACTGCCCCATCAAACTTTCCCAGGGCAGGTACAGCACGGATTAGATACAGAGTAAAACTCCCTCTACACTGCCCACCAAACATTCCCAGGGCAGGTAGAGTGGGTTAGATACAGAGTAAAGCTCCCTCTACACTGCCCACCAAACATTCCCAGGGCAGGTACAGCACGGGTTAGATGCAGAGTAAAGCTCCCTCGACACTGCCCACCAAACAGTCCCAGGGCATGTACAGCACGGGTTAGATACAAAGTTCAGCTGCCTCTACACTGTCCCACCAACTTTCCCAGGGCAGGTACAGCACGGGTTAGATACAGAGTAAAGCTCCCTCTACACTGCCCACCAAACATTCCCAGGGCAGGTACAGCACGGGTGAGGTACAGAGTAAAGCTCCCTCTACACTGTCCCACCAAACACTCCCAGGGCAGGTACAGCACGGGTTAGCTACAGAGTAAAGTTCCCTCCAATTTGGTTCATCAACACAACCAACTCTGATTCATCATGTGTTCAATTCAGCGTACAGCTCCCTTGACACTACACAATGAAGCACAACCAGCTCGATTACAGCACGGGTTGAATACAGAATAAAGATCCCACTACAGGTAATTATCAAACAATCCCGGGTGAGGTACGAGCAAGGTTTATCTACGAGTTATGCTCCGCTCAACTTGCCACATCAAAGGCCGAGCCAGTTGGCAGATGTTGACCAGCTTGCAGTATCTGGTTAGACTCTCACCTCAGCAAAATCCTGGACTGATGGGATTCTCAGTAAAGTTCCTCACCTTTCCAATCATTGTTGAAGCTTCCCGTTTTATCCCGTCTCCGACACGGGGGGTCTCAATCCCACCAGATCTGCTCTGTGAACCCAGAGACATTTCTCTAGTCCCAGTCAGTGAGGCGATGATTCGACTTCTCTCTCTCTACCTTCCTGAGATATTGCTCACTCCCAGAGACTGTCAATACAAAAATGATTCATATTAATCCATGATCCGGTACCTGGAATACAGCGGGGCTGTTTTTGTGACTGGGATTGTATCTAATTTCATTATATTTGCAATTAATGTGTATTTGAATTACTTACATTAATAGTTAATTATTCCTTTCAGCCCTTTGCCCTGTTTATTGGGACTAAACTCACCCCCAGTGTCAGCTGTCACTCCAACTCCTCCCACACTGACATCCCACTGATGGGCCGTAACCAGGGCCGGGGCCCTGTCTCCAGTTGACATCACACAGGAGCAGGGATCCAATCAATCAAAGAGCAGCCTGGAAAACAGTTAATGCGGCCAAGCCCCTCCCAATCCCCCCGGGGCAGGTACATACAAACATACGGATTAGGAGCAGGAGTCGGCCATTCGGCCCCTCAAGCCTGTTCCGCCATTCAATAAGATCATGGCTGATCTGATCACTCCACATTCCCGTCCAACCCCCGATAACCTTTCACCCCCTTGCTTATCAAGAATCTATCTACGTCCGCCTTAAAAATATTCAAAGACTCTGCTTCCACCGCCCTCTGAGGAAGAGAGTTCCAAAGACTCACGACCCTCTGTGAGAAAAAACATTCTCCTCATCTCTGTCTAAAATGGACGCTCCATTATTTTTAAACATTGACCCATAATTCTAGATTCTCCCACAAGAGGAAACATCCTCTCCGCATCCACCCTGTCAAGACCCCTCAGGATCTTATAGGTTTCAATCAAGTCAACTCTTACTCTTCTAAACTCCAGTGGATACAAGCCTAGCCTGTCCAACCTTTCCTCATAAGACAACCCGCCCATTCCAGGTATTAGTCTAGTAAACCTTCTCTGAACTGCTTCCAACGCATTTACATCCGTCCTTAAATAAAGAGATTAATACTGTACACAGTACTCCAGATGTGGTCTCACCAATGCTCTGTATAACTGAAGCATAAACTCCCTACTTTTGTATTCAATTCCCCTCGCAATAAACGTTAACATTCTATTAGCTTTCCTAATTACTCGCAGTACCTGCATACTAACCTTTTGCGATTCATGCACTAGGACACCCAGAACACTCTGCATCTCAAAGCTCTGCAATCTCTCACCATTTACATAATATGCTTTTTTTTTCCTGCCCAAATGCACAATTGCACATTTTCACACATTATACACTATTTGCCAGATCTTTGCCCACTCACTTAACCTATTTATATACCTTTGTATCCTCCATATGTCCTCTTCACAATTTACTTTCCTACCTATCTTTGTGTCATCAGCAAATTTAGCAACCATACCTTCGGTCCCTTCATCCAAGTCATTTATATAAATTGTAAAAAGTTGAGGCCCCAGCATTATCCCTGTGGCACACTACACATTACATTTGCTAACCAGAAAATGACCCATTTATGCCTACACTCTGTTTCCGGTTAGCTAGCCAATCTTCTATCCATGCCAATATGTTACCCCCTACACCATGAGCTTTTATTTCCCGAAATAACCTTTGATGTGGCACCTTATCAAATGCCTTCTGGAAATCTAAGTACAGTACATCCACCGGTTCCCCTTTATCCACAGCACATGTTACTTCCTCAAAGAACTCCAATAAATTGGTTAAACATGATTTCCCTTTCACATAACCATGCTGACTCTGCCTGATTACCTTGAACTTTTACAAGTGCCCTGCTATAAAGTCTTCAATAATAGATTCTAGCATCTTCCCTATGACAGGTGTTAAGCTAACTGGCCTGTAATTTCCTGCTTTCTGTCTCCCTCCCTTTTTGAATAAAGGAGTTACAATCGCTATTTTCTAATCTAATGGAACCTTCCCCGAATCTAGGGAATTTTGGAAAATTAAAACCAACGCATCAACTATCTCACTAGCTACTTCTTTTAAGACCCTAGGATGAAGTCCATCAGGACTCGGGGACTTGTCAGCCCGCATCTCCAACAATTTCCTCAGTACTACTTCCCTGGTGATTGTAATTTTCTTGACTTCCTCCCTCCCTTCCATTTCCTGATTTACAGCTGTTTCTGGGATGTTACTTGTATCCTCTATAGTGAAGACCGATGCAAAATACCTGTTCAATTCAACTGCCATCTCCTTATTTTCCATTATTAATTCCCCAGACTCACTTTTTATAGGACCAACGCTCACTTTGTTCACTCTTTTCTTTTTAAAATATCTATAGAAACTCTTACTATCGGTTTTTATATTTCTAGCTAGCTTTCTCTCAAACTCTAATTTTCCTCTCCTTATTAATCTTTTAGTAATTCTTTGCTGTTTGTTTATATTCAGTCCAATCTTCTGACCTGCCACCCATCTTTGCACAATTATATGCTTTATCTTTAAGTTTGATACTATCTTTAACTTTTTTAGTTAATCACGGATGGTGGGTCCTCACCTTGGAATTTACTTTCTCGTTGGAATGGATCTATTCTGTGTATTCTGAAATATCCCATTAAATGTCTGCCACGACAGCTCTATTGACCTATCACTTACTCTAGTTTGCCAGTTCACTTTAGCTAGCTCTGCTATCATGCCCTCATAATTACCCTTATTTAAGTTAAAAAAACTAGTCTTGGACCAAATCTTCTCTCCCTCAAACTGAATGTAAAATTCAATCATATTATGATCGCTGCGACCTAGGGGCACCTTCACTGTGTGGTCATTAATTAATCTTATCTTGTTTCACAATACCAGGTCTACTATAGCCTGCTCTCTGGTTGGCTCCAGAACGTGTTCTAAGAAACTGTCCCAAAAACATTCTATGAACTCATCTAGGCTACCTTTGCCCATCTGATTTTTCCATCTATATGTAGATTAAAATCCCCCATGATTATTGCCGTACCTTTCTGACAAGCTCCCATTATTTCTTCCTTGATACTCCATCCTAACGTGTGGTTACTGTTAGGGGGCCTGTACACCACTTCCACAAGTGACTTCTTGCCTTCATCATTTATCATCTCTCCCCAAACCCCTTCTACATCCTGGTTTCCTGAACTTAAGTCATCCCTCTATTGCGCTAATACCATTATTAATTTACAGAGCCACCCCTCCACTTTTTCCGAAATATCATGTACCCTTCAATATTCAGGTCCCAATGTTTATCATCCTGCAGCCAGGTCTTTGTAATGGCTATCAGATTGTACTTATCTAATTCTATTTGCGCCATCAGTTCTTCTGTTTTGTTTCGAATGCTTCGTGCATTCAGATACAGAGCCTTTAGTTTTGTCCTTTTATTATTTTTGTAACCTTTAGCCTTATCTGTTGATTTACTCTTAGATTTGTACTCTCTATCCCTTCCCGTCACGGTCTGTTTATGATTTCCCATATTAATACCTTTCTCTCTTGTCTTGTTTCTACTCTTTGAATTACCACATCTTCCCAGATTTGATCCCTGGCCCCCAATATTTAGTTGAAAGCCCTCTCCACCGCCCTAGTTATATGACTCGCCAGAACACTGGTCCCAGCACGGTTCAGGTGAAGACCAACCCAACGGTACAGATCCCACTTTCCCCAGTACCGGTGCTAGTGCCCCAGGAAGCGAAACCAATTTCTCCCATACCAGTCTTCGAGTTACGCATTAATCTGTCTAATTTGAAGTAACAGGGTGGAGGGAGCTTTTCTCTGTATCTAAACCGTGCTGTATCTGCCCTGGGAGTGTTTGATGGGACAGTGTAGAGGGTGCTTTACTCTGTATCTAACCCGTGCTGTTACTGCCCTGGGAGTGTTTGATGGGTCTTTGTAGAGGGAGCTTTACTCTCTATCTAACCCGTGCTGTACCTGCCCTGGGAGTGTTTGATGGGTCTTTGTAGAGGGAGCTTTACTCTGTATCTAACCCGTGCTGTATCTGCCCTGGGAGTGTTTGATGGGTATTTGTAGAGGGAGCTTTACTCTGTACCTAACCCGTGGACTACCTGCCCTGCGAATATTTAATGCGACAGTGATGAGGGAGCTTTACTCTGTATCCAACCCGGGCTGTACCTGCCCTGGAAATGTTTGATGTCAGTGTCCAGCAAGCTTTACTCTGTATCTAAACGTTTCTGTAACTGCCCTGGCACTTTTTGACAGGACAGTGTAAAGGGAGCTTTACTCTGTACCTTACCCATGCACTACTTGCCTTGCGAGTGTTAGATGGGACAGTGAAGATGGAGCTTTACTCTATATCTAACCTGTGCTGTACTTGCCCTGCGAGTGATTGATGGGACAGTGTAGAGTGAGCTTTACTCTGTATCTAACCTGTGCTGTACTTACCCTGAGAGTGTTTGATGGGAAAATGTAGAGGGAGCTTTATTCGGTATCTAACGCGGTCTGTACCTGCCTAAGAAAGTTTGATAGGTCGGTTTAGAGGAAACTTTACTCTGTATCTTAGCTGAGGTGTAGCTGACCTGGCAGTGTTTGATGGGATAGTATAGAGGGAGCTTTATTCGGTATCTAACCTGTGCTGTACCTACCCTGGGATTGTATGATGGGATTCTGTAGAGGTATCTTTAATCTGCATCCAACCCGTGCTGTACCTGGCCTGGGAGTATTTGATGGGTCTTTGTAAAGGCAGCTTTACTCTGTATCTAACCCGTGCACTACCTGCCCTGCGAGTGTTTGCTGCGACAGTGATGAGGGAGCTTTACTCTGTATCTATCCCGGGCTGTACCTTCCCTGGAAATGTTTGATGTCAGTGTCCAGCAAGCTTTACTCTGTAGCTAAACTGTTCTGTAACTGCCCTGGCACTTTTTGATAGGACAGTGTAAAGGGAGCTTTACTCTGTGCCTTACCCATGCACTACTTGCCTTGCGAGTGTTAGATGGGACAGTGAAGAGGGAGCATTACTCTGTAACTAACCCATGCACTAACTGCCCAGCGAGTGTTTGATGGGACAGTGAAGAGGGAGCTTTACTCTGTATCTAACCTGTGCTGCACCTGCCCTGGGAGTGTTCGATGGGACAGTGTAGAGGGAGCTTTACTCTGCATCTTACCTGTGCTGTAACTGCCCTGGGAGTGTTTGATGGGACAGTGTAGAGGGAGCTTGACTCTGTAACAACCCATGCACTAACTGCCCAGCGAGTGCTTGATGGGACAGTGTAGAGGGTGCTTTATTCTATATCTAACAACTGCAGTACCTGCCCTGGGAGTTTATGATGGAAATCTGTAGAGGGATCCTTACTCTTCATCTTACCTGTGCTGTACCTAAACTGGGAGTGTTTGATGGGACAGTGTAGAGGAAGCTTTACTCTGTAACTAACCCATGCACTAACTGCCCAGCGAATGTTTGATGCGACAGTGTAGAGGGAGCTTCACTATGTATCTAACCTGTGCTGTACCTGCCCTGGGAGTGTTGGATGCAACAGTGTAGAGGGAGCTCTACTCTATATCTAACCATTGTTGTATCTGCACTTGGTTTGTTTGATGGCACAATGTATTGTGAGCTATACTCTGTATGTAACCCGTGCAGTACCTGGCCTGGGAGTGTTTGTTGGAACAGGATAGAGGGGTCTTTACTCTGTATCTAACCCGTGCTGTACCTGCCCTGGGAGTGTTTGATGGGGCATTGTAGAGGCAGCTTTACTCTGCATCTTACCCGTGCAGTGCCAGGCCTGGGAGTGTTTGATGTGATAGTATACAAGGAGCTTTACTCTGTACCAAACCAATGCACTAACTGCCCTGCGAGTGTTTGATGGGACAGTGCAGTGGGAGCTTTACTCGATATCTAACCCGTGCTGTAACTAGCCTGAGAGTGTTTGATGCAACAGTGTAGAGGCAACCTTACTCTGTATCTTACCTGTGCTGTACCTGACCTGGGAGTGTTTGAAGGGATAGTATAGAGGGAGCTTTATTCGGTATCTTACCCTGTGCTGTCGCTGCCCTGGGAGTGTGTGATGGGTCCGCTTAGAATGAGATTTAATCTGCAGCTAAACTGTGATATACCTGCCCTGTCAGGTATTGAAACGACAGTGTAGAGGGAGATTTACTCGGTATCTAAGCCGTGCTGTATCTGCCCTGTTTATGGGACAGTGTAGAGGGATCTTTAATCTGTATCTAAAGCGTACCTGTTCCTGCCCTGGGAGTGTTTGTTGGGACAGTATAGAGGGAGCTTTACTCTGGATGTAACCCGTGCTGCACATGACCTGGAATTGTTTGATGTCATAATGTGGAGAGAGCATTACTCTGTATCTAACCCGTACTCAACCTGCCCTGGGAGTGTGTGTTGGGACTGTGTAGAGGAAGCTTTACTCTGTATCTAAACATTGCTGTACCTGCCCCGGGAGTATGTGTTGGGACAGTGTAGAGGAAGCTTTACTCTGTATCGAAAACTTGCTGTACCTGCCCTGGGAGTGTTTGATGGGATTGTGTAGAGTGCTCTTTACTCTGTATCTAAACCTTGCTGTACCTGACCTGGGAGTGCAAAAACGGGCAGTTTATTGTGCGCTTTACTGTATTTCTAACCCATGCTGTACCTAACTTGCGAGTGTTTGATGGGTCAGTGCAGAGGGATCTTTACTAAGTATCGAACAAATGCTGTACCTGCACTGAGACTGTTTGATGGGACAGGGTAGTGGGAGCCTTATAACTCTTTATAACGTTAGATCCTTAATAATCATTTACAAAAGGTGTATAACGGGTTAATAAGGATTATATTGATTTATAATGGGTCATGTCCCTTTATCATATTTTGCATCACTTTGTACCCCGTTCAAATCCCTTTATAATCCTTTGTCAATCATTATAACAATTTATAAGCCTTTGTCGATCATTACAACCCTTTATATTCCTTAACCATTCATCATAACCCTTTATATTCTATTATCAACATTTATATATCATTTATAATAATTTATAACCCAGCATAATCCTTTATAACCCTTTATAAAGCGTCAGGATACAGCGTAGGGATAATGGGTAGGTACTTAAATTGGCAGGATGTGAATTCTGGTGTCCGGCAGGGCTGTGTTTTGGGGCCTCAGCTATTCACAATATTTATTAATGACTTAGGTGATGTCATAGAAAGTCACATACCCAAATGTGCCGATGACACAAAGATAGGCAGCATTGTAGGCAGTGTAGGTGAAACCATCATATTACAAAGGGATATTGACAGATTAAGGGAATAGGCAAAACTATGGCAAATGGATTTCAATGTAAGCAAAGGTGAGGTCAATCACTTTGGACCCTAAAAGGATAGAAAAGGTTACTTTCTAAATGGTGAAAAGCTAAAAAGAGTGGATGTCCAAAGAGACTTGGGGGGTCCAGGTACATAGATCATTAAAATGTCATGGACAGGTACAGAAAATAATCAAAAAGGCTCATGGAAAGCTGGTCTTTATATCTAAAGGACTAGATTACAAGGGTGTAGAAGTTATTCTGCAGCTATACAACACCCTGGTTAGACCACACCTGGAGTACTGTGAGCAGTTCTGGGTACCACACCTTCGGAAGGATATATTGGCCTTGGAGGGAGTGCAGCGCAGGTTTACCAGAATGATACCCAGACTTCAAGGGTTAAGTTACGAGGAGAGATTACACAAATTAGGGTTCTATTCCCTAGAATTTAGAAGGTTAAGGGGTGATCTGAGCGACGTTTTCAGGATATTAAGGGGAACAGATAGAGTAGATAGCGATAAACTATTTCCATTGGTGGGGATACTAGGACTGGAGGCACAGTCTAAGAATTAGAGGCAGTCCTTTCAGGAGTGAAATTAGGAAACACTTCGACACACAAAGTGGGAGAAATTTGGAACTCTCTTCCACAAACGGAAATGGATGCTAGATAAATTGTTAATTTTAAATCGGAGATTTACTGCTTTTTGTTAACCAAAGGTATGAAGGGATATGGGCCAAACGCGGGTATATGGAGTTAGATCGCAGATCAGTCAATGATCGCATTGAATGGGGCAACAGGCTCGAGGGGCTGAATGGCCGACTCCTCTTCCTATGTTCCTCAGTGTAGGATCCGTTGCCTTGTTAGCCCTCCCCAAATGCATTACCTCACACTTCTCCGGATTGAATTCCATTTGCCGCAATCTTCCTGCATGTAGCATGAGTTATACAGAGAGTAAAGCTCCCTTTACACTGCCCAATCAAATAGCCAAGGGCAGGTATAGCAGGGGTGAGATAGCGAGATACAGAATAAAGCTCCCTTTACACTGTCCAATCAAACAGTCCAAGGGCAGGTATAGCACCGGTTAGATCGAGAGATACAGAGGAAAGCTCCCTTTACACTGCCCAATCAAACAGTCCAAGGGCACAAACGGCACGTGTGAGATAGAGAGATACTGAGTAAAGCTCCCTTTACACTGCCCAATCAAACAGTCCAAGGGCAGGTATAGCACCGGTTAGATAGAGAGATACAGAGTAAAGCTCCCTTTACACTGCCCAATCAAACAGTCCAAGGGCAGGTATAGCACGGGTTAGATAGAGAGATACAGAGTAAAGCTCCTTTTATGCTTCCCAATCAAATAATCCAAGGGCAGGTATAGCACGGGTTAGATAGAGAGATACAGAATAAAGCTCCCTTTACACTGCCCAATCAAACAGTACAAGGGCAGGTATAGCACGGGTGAGATAGAGAGATACAGAGTAAAGCTCCCTTTACAATGCCCAATCAAACAGTCCAAGGGCACTAACAGCACGGGTTAGATACAGAGATACAGACTAAACCTTCCTCTGCACTGTCCACTCAAACACTCGCAGGGCAGGTACAGCGCGGGTGACATGCAAAGCTCCCTCTAATACAACATGTGCAGCGTACAGCTCCCTTGACACGAGCCAATGAAGCACAACCAGCTCGGGTACAGCATGGGATGAATACAGTATAAAGATCTCACTACATGCAAGTGTCAAACTCTCCCGGGTGAGGTACGGGCAAGGTTTATCTCCGAGTTAAGCTCCGCTCAACTTGCCACATCAAAGGCCGAGCCTGATGGCAGATGTTGAACAGCTCACAGTATCTGGTTAGACTCTCACCTCAGCAAAATCCTGGACTGATGGGATTCTCAGTAAAGTTCCACCTCTTTGCAATCATTGTTCAAGCTTCCCGTTTTATCCCGTCTCCGACGCTGGGGCTCTCGATCCCACCAGATCTGCTCTTTGAACCCAGCGACATTTCTCCAGTCCCAGTCAGTGAGGCGATGATTCGACTTCTCTCTCTCCACCTTCCTGAGATATTGCTCACTCCCAGAGACTGTCAACAGTAAAATGATTCATATTAATCCCAGAATACAGGGGGAGCATGTTTGTGACCATAATTATATTCAATTTGATTATTTTTGCAATTAATCAGTGTGTTTGAATGACTAACTTTAATATTGAATAGTTCTTTTCTGTCCATTGCCCTGTTTATTGGGACTAAACTCACCCCCAGTGTCAGCTGTCACTCCAGCTCCTCCCACACTGACATCCCACTGATGGGCCGTAACCAGTGGCGGGGCCCTGTCTCCAGGTGACATCACACAGCAACCAGGACCGATGTCACAAAGCGGCTGGAGCCCCTCCCACTCGAGGTGTCACAGGGTCACATTGACCAGGCTCTGCTCCTGGTGTGCAGTCTCACTGGGCATGAACACAGGGTGTACAATCAGCCCCGTCTCCGGGAATGAACCGGGAACCTGCCCTGCATCTCTCCCGAGTTTTATTTCCATCGGTGTAAAATGGGTGGCTGATTCACAATCACCCGGTTTGTACATTAGCACCTACTATCAGTCGAACTCTACCCCAGTGTTTCTTGCCCTCTCTCCGTATCTGCTCCCTCACTGTCCCTGCCTCTCTCTCTCTCTCTGCAGTGAGGGATCCGTCTGGGGCTGGGATCATACTGTGCGGAAAGGATCAGAATGTCAGTCAGTCTCACTTCCTGCTCCCACATCGTTACCTCTGTTGCACCGCTAGGATCTCTCCTTGCCCCCCCTCCTATTTCCCTTCTACATGTTGCCCCTTGGTGACATCATCCAGAAACACAGTCAGTTTCCACATGTACGCTGACGACACCCAGCTCTACCTCACTACCTCTTCTCTCGACCCCTCCACGGTGTCTAAATTGTCAGACTGCTTGACCGACATGAGCAAAAGTTTCTCCAAGTTAATATTGGGAAGACCGAAGCCATTGTTTTCGGTCCCTGCCACCAATACCGTTCCCTAGCCACAGACTCAATCCCTCTCCCTAACATCTGTCTGAGGCTGAACCACACTGTTCGCAACATTGGTTTAATATTTGACCCTGAAATGAGCTTCTGACCACACACTCGCAGCATAACAAAGTCCACCTACTTCCACCTCCGTAACATCGCCCGTCTCCGCCCTTGCCTCATCTCATCCGCTGCTGAAACCCTCATCCATGCCTTTGTAACTTCTAGACTTGACTATTCCAACGCACTCCTGGCTGGCCTCCTACATTCCACCCTATGTAAACTTGAGGTCATCCAAAACTCGGCTGCCCGTATCCTAACTCGTACCAAGTCCCATTCACCCATCCAGGAGCCAGTGGTGAGTGTAGGGAGGTACTGAGGAGGGTATCAAGGTCGCAGGAATGTACCAGCCGACAGGAAGATGGCTTGAAGTGTGTTTACTTCAATGCAAGGAGCACCCGGAATAAGGTAGGAGAACTTGGAGCGTGGATTGGCACTTGGGACTACGATGTGGTGGCCATTACGGAGACATGGTTAGAACAGGGACAGGAATGGTTGTTGGAAGTTCCGGGGTATAGATGATTCAGTAAGAGTAGGGAAGTTGGTAAGAAAGGTGGAGGAGTAGCATTGTTAATCAAGGATAGTTTAACTGCGGCAGAAAGGCAGTTCGAGGGGGATCTGCCGTCTGAGGTAATATGGGCTGAAGTTAGAAATAGGAAATGAGCGGTCACGTTGTTAGGAGTTTTCTACAGGCCCCCAAATAGTAATAGAGATGTGGAGGAAGAAATTGCAAAGCAGATTATGAATAGGTGTGGAGATCACAGAGTAGTTGTCATGGGTGACTTCAACTTTCCAAATATTGATTGGAACCTTTTTCGGTCAAACAGTTCGGATGGGATAGTATTTGCACAGTGTGTGCAGGAGGGTTTCCTGACACAATATGTGCATAGGCCGACAAGAGGTGGGGCCACATTGGATTTGGTACTGGGTAATGAACCGGGCCAAGTGTTTGATTTGTATGTGGGAGAGCAGTTTGGAAATAGTGACCACAATTCGGTAACTTTCACTATTGCAATGGAGAGGGATAGGGCCGTACGGCAGGGCAGGGTTTATAATTGGGGGAGGGGTAATTATGATGCGATTAGGCAAGAATTAGGGAGCATAAGATGGGAACAGAAACTATCAGGGAAAGGCACAAACGAAAAGTGGAGCTTTTTACTGAAGCAATTACTGCGTGTCCTTGATAAATATGTCCCTGTCAGACAGGGAGGAAATGAGCGATTGAGAGAACCATGGTTCACAAAAGAGGTTGAATGTCTAGTCAAGAGGAAAAAGGAAGCATATGTAAGGATGAGAAAACAAGGTTCAGTTGGGTCGATTGAGGGGTACAAGGTAGCAAGGAATGAGCTACAAAAAGAGCTTAGGAGAGCTAGGAGGGGGCATGAGAAGTCCTTGGCGGGTCGGATCAAGAAAAACCCCAAGGCTTTTTACTCTTATGTGAGAAATAAAAGAATGACCGGGGTGAGGGTAGGGCCGGTCAAGGACAGCAGTGGGAACTTGTGCATGGAGTCAGAAGAGATAGGAGAGGTGATGAATGAATACTTTTCGTCAGTGTTCACCGAGGAGAGGGGCCATGTTTTTGAGGATGAGAGTGTGATAAAGGTGGATAGGCTGGAGGAGGTAGATGTTCTGAGGGAAGATGTTTTAGCAATTTCGAAGAACCTGAGGGTCGATAAGTCCCCTGGGCCAGATGCGATATATCCTAGGATTCTTTGGGAGGCAAGGGAAGAGATTGCAGAGCCTTTGGCTTTGATCTTTGGGTCCTCACTGTCCACGGGGATGGTGCCAGAGGACTGGAGAGTGGCGAATGTTGTTATTCTCTTCAAGAAAGGAAATAGGAATGACCCTGGTAATTATAGGCCGTTTAGTCTTACTTCAGTGGTTGGTAAGATAATGGAAAAGGTCCTGAGGGATAGGATTTATGACCATTTGGAAAGATGCAACTTAATCCGGGATAGTCAACACGGATTCGTGAAGGGTAAGTATTGCCTAACAAATTTGATTGAATTCTTTGAGGAGGTAACTAAGTGTGTAGATGAAGGTAGAGCAGTTGATGTCGTATACATGGATTTTAGGAAGGCGTTTGATAAGGTTCCCCATGGTCGTCTCATGAAGAAAGTAAGGAGTTGTGGGATAGAGGGAAATTTGGCCGATTGGATAAGTAACTGGCGGGGAACACTTCAGCAGTCAGGGGCATTCAGCCTCGGATCTGCGAGTAAGCGGTCTCCAAGGCGGCCTTCGGGATTCACGACAGCGCAAAATCATAGAGCAGAAACCGATAGCCAAGTTCCGCACTCATGAGGATGGCCTCAATCGCGATATCGGGTTCATCTCACGATACAGAACGTGACTTGACATCATGGCCGGTCTTTCCAGCTTTTTAAAAAAAAACTAACACAAGAACCAAACTCAGCTGCAGAGGATATGCAGCCAGCAGGTGTTTTGACACGTTGGACCCCCTGGGACACATCTCATTGTCTTGGTTGTGCTCTAAGTGTGTCTTTGATGTAGGGAAAGATTTGAATACATTTTTTCTGTGTTTATATTGTGAATTCTGGGAGATTCTCTCACAGCTACTCTACCTGAGGAAGGGGCGACAGCTCCGAAAGCATGTAATTTTAAATAAATCTGTTGGACTATAACCTGGTGTTGTGCGACTTCTCATTTTTATCTCATAGAAGGCAGAGGGTGGTGGTGGATGGAAAATTTTCGGACTGGAGACCAGTTACCAGCGGTGTGCCACAGGGGTCGGTGCTGGGTCCTCTGCTGTTTGTGATTTTTATCAATGACTTGGAGGAGGGGACTGGAGGATGGATCAGTAAATTTGCTGATGACACCAAGATTGGTGGAGTAGTGGATGAGGTGGAGGGCTGTTGTAGGCTGCAAAGAGACATTGATAGGATGCAGAGCTGGGCCGAAAAATGGCAGATGGAATTTAACCCTGATAAGTGCGAGGTGATTCATTTTGGGCGGGCAAATTTGAATAAGGATTACAGGGTCAACGGCAGGGTTCTGAGGAACGTGGAGGAACAGAGGGATCTGGGGGTTCATATCCACTGATCTCTGAAGGTTGCCACTCAAGTGGATAGAGCAGTAAAGAAGGCCTATAGTGTGTTCGCGTTTATTAACAAGGGGCTTGAGTTTAAGAACCGTGAGGTTATGCTGCAACTGTACAGGACCTTGGTGAGACCACATTTGGAATATTGTGTGCAGTTCTGGTCACCTCACTATAGGAAGGACGTGGAAGCATTGGAAAGAGTGCAAAGGAGATTTACCAGGATGCTGCCTGGTTTGGGGGGGGGGGGAGGTCTTATGAGGAAAGATTGAGGGAGCTAGGGCTTTTCTCTTTAGAACGAATGAGGATGAGAGGCGACTTAATAGAGGTTTATAAGATGATGAGGGGGATAGATAGAGTGGATGTTCAGAGACTATTTCCTCGGGTGGATGTAGCTGTCACAAGGGGGCATAACTATCAGGTGCATGGAGGGAGATATAGAAGGGATGTCCGAGGTAGATTCTTTACTCAGAGAGTGGTTGGGGTGTGGAATGGACTGCCTGCTGTGATAGTGGAGTCGGACATTAGGAACTTTCAAGCGGTTATTGGATAAGCACATGGAGCACACCAGAATGATAGGGAGTGGGATAGCTTGATCTTGGTCTCGGACAATGCTCGGCACAACATCGAGGGCCGAAGGTCCTGCACTGTGCTGTACTGTTCTATGTTCTATGTTCCCCTGTGCTCGCTGACCTACACTGGCTCCCGCTTAAGCAGCGCCTCGATTTCAAAATTCTCATCCTTGTTTTCAAATCCCTCCATGGCCTCGCCCCTTCCTATCTCTGTAATCTCCTCCAGCCCCACAACCCCCCGAGATATCTGCGCTCCTCTAATTCTGCACTCTTGAGCATCCCTGATTATAATCGCTCAACAGTTGGTGGTCGTGCCTTCTGTTGCCTAGGCCCTAAGTTCTGGAATTCCCAGCCTAAACCTCTCCGCCTCGCTACCTCTCTTTCCTCCTTGAAGACGCTCATTAAAACCTTCCACTTTGACCAAGCTTTTGGTCACCTGTCCGAATTTATCTTAATGTGGCTCAATGTCAAAATTGTTTGTCTTAAAATACTCCTGTGAAGCGACTTGGGACGTTTTACTACGTTAAAGGTGCTATTTAAATACAAGTTGTTGTTGTACATCTCTGGCTCTATAGAATCACAGAATGGTTACACCACAGAAGGAGGCCTTACAGCCCATCGAGCCCGTGCCGGCTCTCTGCAAGAGCACTTCAGCAAGTCCCACTTATCCAATCCCCTTTTGATATACTCCACACCCCTCACTGTAACACTGATATACCCCACACCCCTAACTGTAACACTGATATACCCCACACCCCTAACTGTAACACTGATATACCCCACACCCCTCACTTTAACACTGATATACCCCACACCCCTAACTGTAAAACTGATATACCCCACACCCCTCACTGTAACAATGATATACCCAACACCCCTCACTGTAACACGGTGGCATAGTGGTTAGCACTGCTGCCTCATAGCACCAGGGTCTCCGGGTTCAAATCTGACCACGGGTGACTGTCTGTGTGGAGTTTGCACATTCTCCCTGTGTCTGCGTGGGTTTTCTCCGGGTGCTCCGGTTTCCTCCCACAGTCCAAAAATGTGCGGGTTAGGTTGATTTGGCGATGATAAATTGACCCTTAGTGTTACGGGGGGATTAAATATGAGGGGTTATGGGGAGAGGATAGGATATGTTAGGGTGAATTAAATACGTGGGGTTACGGGGGTAGGGTGGGATATGTGTACTGTGGGGATTAAAGCAGGGACAGGGTACTGGACTTGGATGATCAGCCATGATCATATTGAATGGTGGAGCAGGCTCGACGGGCCGAATGGCCTACTCCTGCTCCTAGATTCTATGTTTCTATGTCACACTGATACACCCCTCACTGTAACACTGATATACCCCACACCCCTCACTGTAACACTGATATACCCCACACCCCTCACTGTAACACTGATATACCCCACACCCCTCACTGTAACACTGATACACCCCACACCCCTCACTGTAACAATGATATACCGCAGACCCCTCAC
Organism: Squalus acanthias; assembly: GCA_030390025.1. Lineage (NCBI taxonomy): Eukaryota > Metazoa > Chordata > Chondrichthyes > Squaliformes > Squalidae > Squalus > Squalus acanthias. The sequence continues at coordinate 6,196 of JASTWF010001945.1, read as the reverse complement.
TGCAATACTGATATATGCCACACCACTCACTGTAACAATGATATACCCCTCACTGTAACACTGAAATACCCCACACCCTCACAGTAACACTGATATACCCCTCACCCCTCACTGCAACAGATATACCCCACACCCCTCAATGTAACACTGATTTACCCCTCACCCCGCACAGTAACTCTGATTTACCCCACACCCCTCACTGTAACACTGATATACCCCACACCCCTCACTATAACACTCATATACCCCTCACTGTAACACTGATTTACCCCACACCCCTCACTGTAACACTGATATAAACCACACCCCTCACTGCAACATACATATACCCCACACCTCTCACTGTAACAATGATATACACCACACCCTTCACTTTAACACACATATATAACCAACAGGCCTCACTGTAACACTGATATACCCCTCACTGTAACACTGATATACCTCACACCCCTCACTGTAACACTGATATAACCCACACCTCTCACTGTAACACTGATATACCCCACACCCGTCAATGTAACACTGATATACCCCACACCTCTCACTGTAACACTGATATACCCACAACCCTCACTGTGACACTGATATACGTCATGATGCGGAGATGCCGGTGTTGGACTGGGGTGGACAAAATTGAGAGGTCGCACAACACCAGGTTATAGTCCAACAGTTTTATTTGAAATCACAAGCTTTCGGAGCTATCACTCCAGGAGTGATAGCTCCGAAAGCTTGTGATTTCAAATAAAACTGTTGGACTATAACCTGGTGTTGTGCGACCTCTCAATTTTGTACACTGATATACCCCACACCCCTCACTGTAACACTGATATACCCCACACCTCTCACTGTAACACTGATATACCCCACAACCCTCACTGTAGCACTGATATACCTCACACCCCTCACTGTAACACTGATATACCCCACACCCCTCACTGTAACACTGATATACCCCACACCTCTCACTGTAACACTGATATACACCAGAACCCTCACTGTAATACTGATATACCTCACACCCCTCACTTTAAAACTGATATACCCCACACCTCTCACTGTAACACTGACATACCCCACACCTCTCACTGTAACACTGATAGAACCCACACCCCTCACTGATATACCGCACACCCCTCATTATAACACTGATATACCCCTCACTGTAACACTGATATACTCCACACCCCTCACTGTAACACTGATATACCCCTCACCACTCACGAAAACACTCATATACCCCTCACTGTAACACTGAACTACACCACACCCCTCACTGTAACACTGATATACACCACACCCCTCACTGTAACACTGATATACCCCTCACCCCTCACAGTAACACAGATTTACCCCACACCCCTCACTGTAACACTGATATACCCCACACCCTCACTGTATCACTGATATACCCCACACCCCTCACGAAAACACTCATATACCCCTCACTGTAACACTGAACTACACCACACCCCTCACTGTAACACTGATATACACCACACCCCTCACTGTAACACTGATATAACCCACAGCCCTCACCGTAACACAGATATAACCCATACCCCTCACAGTAACTTTGATATACCCCTCACGCGCTCTGATATACCCCACACCCCTCACTGCAACATACATATACCCCACACCTCTCACTGTAACAATGATATACACCACACCCTTCACTTTAACACACATATATAACCCACAGGCCTCACTGTAACACTGATATACCCCACACCCCTCACTGTAACACTGATATACCTCACACCCCTCACTGTAGAACTGATAGAACCCACACCTCTCACTGTGACACTGTTATACCCCACACCCCTCACTGTAACACTGATATACCCCACACCTCTCACTGTAACACTGATATACCCACAACCCTCACTGTAACACTGATATACCTCACACCCCTCACTGTAACACTGATATACCCCACACCCCTCACTGTAACACTGATATACCCCACACCTCTCACTGTAACACTGATATACACCAGAACCCTCAGTGTAACACTGATATACCTCACACCCCTCACTGTAACACTGATATACCCCACACCTCTCACTGTAACACTGACATACCCCACACCTCTCACTGTAACACTGATAGAACCCACACCCCTCACTGATATACCCCACACCCCTCATTATAACACTGATTTACCCCTCACAGTAACAGAGATTTACCCCACACCCCTCACTGTAACACTGATATACCCCACACCCTCACTGTATCACTGATATACCCCACAACCTCACTATAACACTCATATACCCCTCACTGTAACACTGATTTACCCCAGACCCCTCACTGTAACACTGATATACCCCACACCCCTCACTGTAACACTGATATAACCCACAGCCCTCACCGTAATACAGATATAACCCACACCCCTCACAGTAACTTTGATATACCCCTCACGCGCTCTGATATACCCCACACCCCTCACTGCAACATACATATACCCCACACCTCTCACTGTAACAATGATATACACCACAACCTTCACTTTAACACACATATATAACCCGCAGGCCTCACTGTAACACTGATATACCTCACACCCCTCACTGCAACACTGGTATAACGCACACCTCTCACTGTGACACTGATATACCCCACACCCCTCACTGTAACACTGATATACCCCACACCCCTCACTGTAACACTGATAGAACCCACACCCCTCACTGTAACACTGATATACCTCACACCCCTCACTGTAACACTGATTTCCCACACACCCCTCACGGTAACACTGATATACCCCACACCCCTCACTGTAACACTGATATACCCCACACCCCTCACTGTAACACTGATAGAACCCACACCCCTCGCTGTAACACTGATATACACCACAGCCCTCACTGTACCACTGATATACCCCACACCCCTCACAGTAAAACAGAAAAGCCCCACACCGCTCACTGTAACACTGATATACCCCACACGCCTCACTGTAACACTGATATACCCCACACCCCTCACTGTAATACTGATATACCCCACACACCCCACTTAACACTATGATCCAGTGGGGAGGCGAGCTGCATATGTAGTGGGGAGGTGAGCTGCTGCTTAAGTGGTGAGGTGAGCTGCTGGTTTAGTGGTCCAGTGAGCTGCTCGTTTAGTGGGCCAGTGAGCTTCTGCTTTAGTGGAGAGGTGAGCTGCTGGTTTAGTGGGGAGGTGAGCTGCTGCTATAGTGGGGAGTGAGCTACTGGTTAAGTGAGGAGGTGAGCTGCTGGTTTAGTGGGCCAGTAAGCTGCTGGTTTAGTGGGCCAGTGAGCTGCTGGTTTAGTGGGCCAGTGAGCTGCTGGTTTAGTGGGGAGGTGAGCTGCTGGTTTAGTCGGGCTGTGAGCTACTGGTTTAGTGGGGAGGTGAGCTGCTGGTTCAGTGGGGAGTGAGCTGCTGGTTTAGTGGGCCAGTGAGCTGCTGGTTAAGTGGGGAGGTGAGCTGCTGGTTTTGTGGGGAGGTGAGCTGCTGGTTTAGTGGGCCAGTGAGCTGCTGCTTAAGTGGGGAGGTGAGCTGCTGTTTTAGTGGGGACGTGAGCTGCTGGTTTATTGGGGAGGTGAGCTGCTGGTTTAGTGGGGAGGTGAGCTGCTGGTTTAGTGGGGAGGTGAGCTGCTGGTTTAGTGGGGAGGTGAGCTGTTGGTTAAGTGGGGAGGTGAGCTGCTGGTTTAGTGGGGAGGTGAGCTGCGGGTTTAGTGGGACAGTGAGCTGCTGGTTTAGTGGGGAGGTGAGCTGCTGGTTTAGTGGGGAGGTGAGCTGCTGGTTTAGTGGGGAGGTGAGCTGCTGGTTTAGTGGGGAAGTGAGCTGCTGGTTTAGTGGGCTCGTGAGCTGCTGGTTTAGTGGGGAGGTGAGCTGCTGGTTTAGTGCGGAGGTGAGCTGCTGGTATAGTGGGGAGGTGAGCTGCTGGTTTAGTGGGCCAGTGAGCTGCTGCTTAAGTGGGGAGGTGAGCTGCTGTTTTAGTGGGGACGTGAGCTGCTGGTTTATTGGGGAGGTGAGCTGCTGGTTTAGTGGGGAGGTGAGCTGCTGGTTTAGTGGGGAGGTGAGCTGCTGGTTTAGTGGGGAGGTGAGCTGTTGGTTAAGTGGGGAGGTGAGCTGCTGGTTTAGTGGGGAGGTGAGCTGCGGGTTTAGTGGGACAGTGAGCTGCTGGTTTAGTGGGGAGGTGAGCTGCTGGTTTAGTGGGGAGGTGAGCTGCTGGTTTAGTGGGGAGGTGAGCTGCTGGTTTAGTGGGGAAGTGAGCTGCTGGTTTAGTGGGCTCGTGAGCTGCTGGTTTAGTGGGGAGGTGAGCTGCTGGTTTAGTGCGGAGGTGAGCTGCTGGTATAGTGGGGAGGTGAGCTGTTGGTTTAGTGGGGAGTTGAGCTGCTGGTTTAGTGGGGAAGTGACCTGCTGGTTTAGTGGGCTCGTGAGCTGCTGGTTTAGTGGGGAGGTGAGCTGCTGGTTTAGTGCGGAGGTGAGCTGCTGGTATAGTGGGGAGGTGAGCTGTTGGTTTAGTGGGGAGTTGAGCTGCTGGTTTAGTGGGGAAGTGAGCTGCTGGTTTAGTGGGCCAGTGAGCTGCTGGTTAAGTGGGGAGGTGAGCTGCTGGTTTAGTGGGGAGGTGAGCTGTTGGTTTAGTGGGGAGGTGAGCTGCTGGTTTAGTGGGCCAGTGAGCTGCTGGTTTAGTGGGGAGGTGAGCAACTGGTTTTGTGGGGAGGTGAGCTGCTGGTTTAGTGGGGAGGTGAGCTGCTGGTTTAGTGCGGAGGTGAGCTGCTGGTTTAGTGGGCCAGTAAGCTGCTGGTTTAGTGGGCCAGTGAGCTGCTGGTTTAGTGGGCCAGTGAGCTGCTGGTTTAGTGGGGAGGTGAGCCGCTGGTTTAGTGGGGCTGTGAGCTGCTGGTTTAGTGGGGAGTGAGCTGCTGGTTTAGTGGACCAGTGAGCTGCTGGTTAAGTGGGGATGTGAGCTGCTGGTTTTGTGGGGAGGTGAGCTGCTGGTTTAGTGTGCCAGTGAGCTACTGGTTAAGTGGGGAGGTGAGCTGCTGGTTTAGTGGGGAGGTGAGCCGTTGGTTTAGTGGTGAGGTGAGCTGTTGGTTAAGTGGGGAGGTGAGCTGCTGGTTTAGTGGGCTCGTGAGCTGCTGGTTTAGTGGGGAGGTGAGCTGCTGGTTTAGTGGGGAGGTGAGCTGCTGGTTTAGTGGGGAGGTGAGCTGCTGGTTTAGTGGGGAGGTGAGCTGCTGGTTTAGTGGGGAAGTGAGCTGCTGGTTTAGTGGGCTCGTGAGCTGCTGGTTTAGTGGTGAGGTGAGCTGCTGGTTTAGTGGTGAGGTGAGCTGCTGGTTTAGTGGGGAGGTGAGCTGTTGGTTTAGTGGGGAGGTGAGCTGCTGGTTTAGTGGGGAAGTGAGCTGCTGGTTTAGTGGGCCAGTGAGCTGCTGGTTAAGTGGGGAGGTGAGCTGCTGGTTTAGTGGGGAGGTGAGCTGCTGGTTTAGTGGGCCAGTGAGCTGCTGGTTTAGTGGGGAGGTGAGCAGCTGGTTTTGTGAGGAGGTGAGCTGTTGGTTAAGTGGGGAGGTGAGCTGCTGGTTTTGTGGGGAGGTGACCTGTTAGTTAAGAGGGGAGGTGAGCTGCAGGATTTGTGGGGAGGTGAGCTGTTGGTTAAGTGGGGAGGTGAGCTGCTGGTTTTGTGGGGAGGTGAGCTGCTGGGTTAGTGGGGAGGTGAGCTGCTGGTTTAGTGCGGAGGTGAGCTGCTGGTTTAGTGGGCCAGTAAGCTGCTGGTTTAGTGGGCCAGTGAGCTGCTGGTTTAGTGGGCCAGTGAGCTGCTGGTTTAGTCGGGAGGTGAGCTACTGGTTTAGTAGGGCTGTGAGCTGCTGGTTTAGTGGGGAGTGAGCTGCTGGTTTAGTGGGCCAGTGAGCTGCTGGTTAAGTGGGCCAGTGAGCTGCTGGTTAAGTGGGGAGGTGAGCTGCTGGTTTTGTGGGGAGGTGAGCTGCTGGTTTAGTGGGCCAGTGAGCTGCTGCTTAAGTGGGGAGGTGAGCTGCTGTTTTAGTGGGGACGTGAGCTGCTGGTTTAGTGGGGAGGTGAGCTGCTGGTTTAGTGGGGAGGTGAGCTGCTGGTTTAGTGGGGAGGTGAGCTGCGGGTGTAGTGGGACAGTGAGCTGCTGGTTTAGTGGGGAGGTGAGCTGCTGGTTTAGTGGGGAGGTGAGCTGCTGGTTTAGTGGGCATTC
>JASTWF010001944.1:0-49611 GCA_030390025.1 Squalus acanthias | reverse complement strand
ATCAGACCAAAACCAATCCGGGCTTGTCCGGCAGCTTTGGTGACTCTAGATAACCTCGGACTGATCGCACATCCTCGTGACAGCAACGACTCATTCGAATGTCTCCCGATCAACTTTCAATGGTACGTTCTGTGGTTACCATGGTGACCACGGGTAACGGGGAATCAGGGGTCGATTCCGGAGAGGGAGCCTGAGAAACGGCTACCACATCCAAGGAAGGCAGCAGGCGCACAAATTACCCACTCCCGACTCGGGGAGGTAGTGACGAACAATAACAATACAGGACTCTTTCGAGGCCCTGTAATTGGAATGAGTCCACTTTAAATCCTTTAACGAGGATCTATTGGAGGGCAAGTCTGGAGCCAGCAGCCGCGGTAATTCCAGCTCCAATAGCGAACATTGAAGCTGCTGCAGTTAAAAAGCTGGGAGTTGGATCTTGGGATCGAGCTGGCGGTCCGCCGCGAGGCGAGCTACCGCCTGTCCCAGCCCCGGCCTCTCGCCACTCCCTTGATGCTCTTAGCTGAGTGTCCTGGGGGTCCGAAGCGTTTACTTTGGCCGGGGGCTGTAGAAAGTATATGCAGAACCTGAATCTTAATATTTCTTGAAATGCTTTGCCAGGCAAAAAGGTTTTTCAAAGTGAAATAAAGTTGGTAAATGTAACAAGCAGTCTTTCACTGATTAGGCAGGAAACATGGTTGTGACTGCAGGGGGTAATGATAGACAACAGAGATAAACAAACCCCCTGAGTATTGTGGACATGGTGTCTCTGGTGACCTTTCTGAGGTGAGAAGTCAAACCTTTGAAGTTTTGAAATGCAGAAAACGACGTAACTCATGAATCGAAACAAGTGGTTTTCTGCCACTTTTGTAAACTTTAGGAGTGAATGAACAATTTTGGGCTGTGAGAAGGACAAACTAAGGATAAGCCACACAGGATGAGTTAATGTAAACGTTTGACAGCTCAAACAGCTCAGACCAACATTAAAGGAACATTTCACTATCTCTGATATGATTGATTTATAAGAACATAAGAACATAAGAAATAGGAGCAGGAGTAGGCCAATCGGCCCCTCGAGCCTGCTCCGCCATTCAATAAGATCATGGCTGATCTGATCCTAACCGCCAATCTACTATCTATCACAGAACCATCTCCTGCATCTAACAGAATTGCACACACGAAATAGGAGCAGAATCAGGCTACACAGTCCCTGGGCCTGCTCCACTACCCACAGGGCCATGACCGATCCGAACCTAGACTCATGTCCAAATTCCTGCCCGCTCCCCGTAACCCTTAATGCCCTTTACTTCTAGGAAACTGTCTATTTCTGTTTTAAATTTAATTAATGTTGTAGCTTCTACAGCTTTTTGTGGCAGCATATTCCATGGACCTACCACCCTCTGAGTGAAGTAGTTCCTCCTCATCTCAGTTTTGAAAGAGCAGCCCCTTATTCTAAGACTATGTCCCCTAGTTCTCGTCTCACCCGTCATCGGGAACATCCTCCCCGCATCCACCCGATCCAACCCCTTCACAATCTTATATGTTTCAATAAGATCGCCTCTCATTCTTCTGAACTCCAATGAGTAGAGTCCCAATCTACCCAACCTCTCCTCATATGACCACCCCCTCATCCCCGGGATTAACCGAGTGAACCTTTTTTGCACTGCCTCGAGAGCAAGGATGTCTTTCCTTAAGTAAGGACACCAAAACTGTATGCAGTATTCCAGGTGCGGTCTCACCAATACCTTGTACAACTGAAGCAATACCTCCCTATTTTTATATTCTATCCCCCTAGCAATGAAAGCCAACATTCCATTTGCCTTCTTAATCACTTGCTGCACCTGCATACTAACCTTTTGAGTTTCGTGCACCAGGACCCCCAGATCCCTTTGCACTTCAGTACTCTCCAGTTTCTTGCCATTAAGATAATAAATTGCTCTAGGATTTTTCCTGCCAAAGTGCATCACCTCACACTTTCCAGTGTTGTATTCCATCTGCCAAATCTCTGCCCACTTACTTAGCCTGTCTATGTCCCCTTGCAGGTTTTTTATGTCCTCCTCACTCACTACTTTCCCTCCCATCTTTGTATCATCTGCAAATTTTGATATGTTACACTTGGTCCCTTCCTCCAAATCGTTAATATAGATTGTGAAGAGTTGGGGACCCAGCACTGACCCCTGTGGAACACCACTAGTTACTGATTGCCAGTCTGAGAATGAACCATTTATCCCAACTCTTTGCTTTCTGTTAGATAGCCAATCCTCTATCCATGCCAGAATATTACCCCCAATCCCGTGATTTTTTACCTTAAGCAATAATCTTTTGTGTGGCACCTTGTCAAATGCCTTTTGGAAGTCTAAATACACTACGTCCACTGGTTCCCCTTTATCCACTCTATATGTTACTTCCTCAAAGAACTCCAGCAAATTTGTCAAACATGACTTCCCCTTCGTAAAACCATGCTGACTTTGTCCTATTAAATTATGATTATCCAAATGTCCTGTTACTGTTTCCTTAATAATGGACTCCAAAATTTTACCTACCACAGATGTTAGGCTAACCGGTCTATAGTTACCAGCCTTCTGTCTACTGCCCTTTTTAAATAAGGGTGTTACATTAGCAGTTTTCCAGTCTGCCGGGACCTTAGCGGAATCCAGGGAGTTTTGAAAAATTATTACCAATGCATCTACAATCCCTACCGCCACTTCCTTCAAGACTCTAGGATGTAAGCCATCAGGTCCAGGTGATTTATCCGCCTTGAGTCCCATTATTTTACCGAGTACCACTTCCTTAGTGATTTTGATCGTGTTCAGCTCCTCTCCCGCTATAGCCCCCTGTTTGTCCAGTGTTGGGATATTCTTAGTGTCCTCAACTGTAAAGACTGATACAAAATATTCATTCAGTGTTTTTGCCATCTCCATATTTCCCACCATTAATTTCCCGGTCTCATCCTCTAAGGGACCAACATTTACTTTAGCCACCCTTTTTCTTTTTATATAACTATAAAAACTCTTACTATCTGTTTTTATATTTTTTGCTAATTTACTTTCATAATCTATCTTCCCTTTCTTAATCAATCTTTTTGTTATTTTTTGCTGCCTTTTAAAGTTTTCCCAATCCTCTGTCCTCCCACTAGATTTCGCTACCTTATATGCCCTTGTTTTTAGTCGAATACTATCCTTAATTTCTTTACTTAGCCACGGATGACTGTCCTTTCTTTTACACCCTTTTCTTTTCAGTGGAATATATATTTTTTGGAAGTTGTAAAATAACTCCTTGAATGTACACCACTGATCATGTGTCGTCTTACCCTTTAATCTATTTTCCCAATCCACTCTACTCAATTCCGCTCGCATACCTTCATAGTCTCCTTTATTCAAGCTTAGCTCGCTTGTTTGAGATCCAACCTTCTCACCCTCTAATTGAATATGGAATTCAACCATGTTATGGTCACTCATTCCAAGGGGATCCTTTACTAGGACATTTTTAATTAATCCTGTCTCGTTACACAGGACCAGATCTAAGGTTGCTTGCCCCCTGGTCGGTTCAGTTACATACTGCTCAAGAAACCCATCCCTAATACACTCAATGAACTCATCCTCAAGGCAGCCCTGCCCCATTTGATTTGTCCAATTAATGTGATAGTTAAAATCCCCCATAATTATAGATGTTCCCTTATTACATGCCTCAACTATTTCCTGATTGATACTCCGTCCAATAGAGTTGCAACTGTTCGGAGGCCTATAGACTACGCCCACTAATGTTTTTTTCCCCTTATTATTCCTTATCTCCACCCAAACTGTTTCATTATCATGATTTTTTGACCCAATATCATTACTCTGTATTACAGTGATTCCTTCCTTTATTAACATAGCCACCCCACCTCCCCTTCCTTCCTGCCTGTCCTTCCTGATCGTTAAATAACCTGGTATGTTTAATTCCCAGGCATTGTCACCCTGCAGCCATGTTTCTGTAATGGCCACAATATCATAACCATATGTAGTTATTTGTGCCATTAACTCGTCTATTTTGTTACGAATGCTACGTGCATTCAGATAGAGAACTTTCAAATATGCTTTGTGGCACTTAGTTCCTGCTTTTTCACTTTTTACTTTTTACCAGTTTACCTTTTACTCCACACACTCTGTCCCTTCCTGCCACGCTCTGATTTGTGATTCCCCTACTGCTACCTATGTCTATGACCCCAAAACGCAAGGAAAGCTGTATAAAGCACAGTGGCTAAAGAATATCAGCACTGCAGTCAGAAGAAGGTGTCTTGGCCGGTCATCTCGCCTCCGAGGATCAGGCTGCAGTCGGAGGAAGGAGGGGCCTGGCCAGTCTTTTCACTTACGAGGACCTACAATCAACGCTGGACCGATCATCGGCGGGTGGTTGTGTGTCTGATTTCCTGTAATATTATTGGTGAACTGCTCGAATAGTGGTTGGGGTTTTGAATCTGTCTTAGGAACAATAAAAGGTTAAAGACAGAACCCGTGTGTCTGGTGTAATTTCTCAAGTCCGAACTCTATAACCTGTTGGACGGGCCGAGGGGTAATTCCACACGTCTTACAGATTTTGGCGACCAGAGGGACATTGAGCGAGAAATTTACAGACCATTAATATGGTGGAAAAACCGCCAAGACAATGGATGAGTTAGTTACAATGTATGTTGCGGGGAAGTTACCTCTCCAGGAGAGGTGGGTACGGGTTATTATTGACAGTGATGATCCGGTTTCTGAGGCCGAACAATGGACACAAGGGCCCACACATCGGCAACGGATAATGAAAGCCGTCTGGTTGTTAGCCTATCGAAGGAAGGTTGAAAACGATGAGCATGAAAAGATTATGTCACAAAGGGAAATAGAGGATATGGCAGGAAAAGCCAGTGATAGAGAAGCGGTGGTAAACCGGCTTCTTAAGGAATTAGCGGAAGAACGAGAAGGTCGAAAGAAAGATAAAGAGGTGTTTGAGAAGGAGAAAGTGAGATGGTGCAATAAAGAGCAATATTTGGAAAGTCAGTGTGTGAATCAAGGGAACGAGAGTAAAGCTCGGAAAGAGGAAGCTAGTAGCCAACAACAACGGGCAGAAAAAGCAGAGAAGGATAATGAGGATTTGAAAGCTGCCATTCGGGTGGTGCAGAAACAGGTTGTGAAACTGGGTGGGCAGCAGGACCATGCGGAATGCAAAAGGAAGGTTAAAGTGTTCGAAGAAAAACTAGAGTACAAAGTGGAATTGTGTGTGTTATAACCCCGGGGGAACAGCCTGTATTTGGTGGTCAGCATCAGACAGTGAGTGGGAGGAGGTTGAAGAAGAAGGGGAGTTAGGACCTATACCTGGGAAAAAGATTAAACCACCTCCTACTGCACCTTCCCCAATGAACCCCATACGTCAACGGAGGTATCTCGCCCCGGGAGCGGACGGCCGACCGGGAGAGAGGGGTGACTTGGACAGGGAATTCTTTGTTAATGATGATTTTAGGAGTTTGAAAGACATGGCGTCTGACACTAAAAAGTTAGAAATGGGAGGTGAACCCCAAGGACATTTCATTGCAGTTGAACAAAGAACAGCTGTAAGTGAAATGGACGAGGATGAAAAGAAGAAGTTATTATTATTTACTCTTAGTCCTGAAGTATTTAGCAGCCTCCCACCTGACATGAAGATTGGTAATGGGACGTATGAGAATTTAAAATGAAGGGTTGCTCAGGCGATGGGGGTAGGAACAGGGGATCCCTTCAAGGCAATGGCAGAGATTGAACAGGGGCCCAATGAACCACCCACAGAGTTTGCCGACAGACTATGGCCCACATATATGGAAGCAATGTGTGGGGGAGCAGGAGTGCGAGCCGATTTACTGGGACAACCCAGAAATCACTGGCTCCGGGTTCTGATATCTCATAGTCTGCCATATTTACAGTCTGTCATGTCGGACTTTGATCCCACAGACACAAATAACACTGAGGAAAGGGTTTTAAGGAAACTAACTTTGGTGTTTGAAAAAAGGCAGCTCGATAAAAGAAACAAAGGGACAATTAACAAACCAAAGGGCAAGGTGCGTGAGATGAAGGATAAGATGTGTTATAAATGTGGAGGGAAGGGCCATTTTATCCGGGAGTGCTGGAAGCACCGTAAGAACAAAATTGAATCAAGAAATGGTCCCAGCGCCCACCGCCCCCCCCCCCCCCCCGTCCCCTTGAGGAGGAGGACGAGAAAACAGCTAGACTAATTTCTAAATGTGTGCAGGAATGCTTGGAAGGGTGGGAGAAAAGGCAAACTCGGGAAAATTCATGCTGCTCACGGTAAAGACTGTGGAGAGACACAGGCATGAAGAGGCCGCGCCCAGCTCGAGTACCTGTGTCCACTCAGGTACGACGAATAAGGTAGACCTTGTGTAGACATCATTGTTGAGGGAAGAAGGGAGATTATTTGGTTGACACTGGAGCATCTAGCACGGTGGTACATTCCCCCTCCCCGGTGACGTCACCTTGGTCGAGTAGGGAACCATATGTGTTCGGTGGTTTCACGGGCAATTCAATGGCTGGGGCGGTGTCTAAACCCCTAAATCTTAAAGTAGGATCCCTCCAAACTAAGTGGACATGCATATTAATGAAGTGGGACTAACCGGGATTGGGGGTCCTAGGCTCGGATTGGATGTTAGAGCACAATGTGATAGTAGACATGCACAACGACTGCCTGTGGGGAGGAATGGAGAGTAGTGACGAAGTGGTAGTAATACCTCCAAGACATGGAGAGGCTTGGGTAGTGACTCCGACAGGCCCCTACGATTTACAAACTTTAATAGCAAGAGTGCCAGAAAGGTACACAGCTGTAGTTAAAGCTAACAAAGAGGTTTTTGCCACACATAAGCACGATTGTGGGAGGGTGACAGGGGTAGAAGTCAGGGTAGGAGGAGAGTCCATGCTCCGCCCACAAAAACAATATACCTTCCCCAAAGAAGCAGAGAGGGACTTGGAAAAGGCTGTAACATCCCTTGTGGAACAAGGAGTCGTGAGACCCTTGGCTACACACGTGAACTCTCCTGTATGGCCAGTAAAGAAGCCGGATGGCTCCTGGCGAATGACCATCGATTATAGGGTGTTGAACAAGAACATCCCTGCTTGTGCCCCTACAGTAGCAGCCGTAGTAGATCTGATTGGTAACATCCCTAGGCACGCCACGGTATTTACGGTCCTAGACATATCAAATGGGTTTTGGTCCATCCCTTGGCACCCCGAGGATCAGTACAAATTTGCCTTCACCTTTAAAGGACAACAGTATACATGGACTTGCCTTCCACAGGAATACCATAACAGCCCCTCTATTTTTCATCAGTGTATGGAAGCATGCATAAAGGAGTTCAGTCGCCCAGATCGACTGATACAGTATGTAGACGGTTTACTGTTGTTTTCCGAAAGTGAAGGAGAACAAGAGAAACTGTTGGAGGAGTTGTTGGGATTGCTTAAAACAGCCGGATTTAAGGTTAATCCCAAGAAGGCACAGATAGGGGAAGAGGAGGTTCAGTTTCTGGGACTCACTATTCGACCAGGGGAACGTGCGGTAGATGAGGCTAAGCGTAAGGCGGTGCAGGAGTTACCCCGACCAGGCTCGGTAACTGCTCGCCGATCGTTTTTGGGTCTGACAGGTTACTGTAGGGAATTCATTGAGAACTACGCAGCGACAGTGGGCCCCTTACTGAGATTATTGAAGAAGGGTGTAGAATGGGAATGGGACGGGGAATGTGAGGAAGCCTTTGTCCAGTTTAAACGAGACCTACAGATAGCTCCGGCTTTGGGAGCTGTCGATCCTGGGAAAAGCTTTTATTTGGAAGTGGCAGCTACAGATGCCAGTCTGAGTGCCGTCCTTATGCAGGAAGTGCACCATCACATGAGACCGGTGGCCTCTGCCTCCAGAGTCCTGGCGGAAGTGGAAAGAGGCTATTCCACTTGCGAGCGACATCTGCTAGCTACCTTTTGGGCGGTAAAACATTTTGCGGTGTTCACAGGAATCCAACCCGTTACTCTATTAACCCATCACACCCCAACTCGTTTACTCTTAGACGGGAAAATTAAAGAGGGAACAGTGTCTAGTGTGCGAATAGCTAGATGGACATTACTGTTAGAGGGCATGAATCTTAAGGTCGAAGTCATTGGAGACCCTAAATTAGCCTTCAACCTTAATTACAAGGGAGAATCTCATACTTGTACAGTTGAGGGAGTGTGGGAAATGAAAGGGAGTTTTAAATCAGGGATACACCCCGAAGGGCGAGACATCTATGTGGATGGTTCGAGCTTCGTGGAAAAGGGTGAAAGGAAAACGGGATGTGGAATTTACGATCCGGATCGGAACGTGGAAGTAGCCCTGTTACTCCCCATTACTCTTAGTGCTCAGCAGGCAGAATTAGCCGCAGTCACCTATGTGGTCACACACCCCACAGAATTTCCCCCTCCTTACACCATCTGCTCCGACTCAATGTTTACATGCAACTCATGTACAGAATATTTGGCCATTTGGGCCAGACGAGGGTTTAAGTCAGCAGATGGAAAGCCTTTGATCACAGCCCCGATGTTGGCAACAATATTGGAAGCTGTAAAGGGAAAAGAACACGAGTATTACATCCACAAGGTCAAGGCCCACTCTAACACCGAGCCCAGGTGGAAAGGCAATCAAAAAGCCGACGAACTGGCTCGGAGGGGTGCAGAGAGAGGAGTCCCGTGGGACCCTTACCAGTCAGGAGTGGTGGTCACTGTCACCTCTGCTCAGAGTATGGTACCCCTCCCACTGGATCTTTAAACCGTTCAGTTAAAAGATGTAGTGCTAAGGGCAATTATAAAGGAAAAGGAAGAGGGAAGAGACATAGAGGGACACTACGGAGCTAGGGATGTAGAAATCAGAGAAGGGATGCTATTTAAAGGCGACAAGTGGGTAGTCTCAGAGGGATACCGGGAGGAATTCATTCAACTAGCACATGGAGGTCCAGGGGCGGGACACCCAGGACCCGAAACCACCTGGAAGTGAGTGGAAGAAGTAGGATGGTGGTCACACCTTAGGGGCGATGTGGAGGATTTTTGTAAAAACTGCTTGATATGTGCTGCCAATAATCCCGACCCACACAGGAAAAAGGCACCTTTGGGACATACGTGAAGGGCTGAAGGGCCATGGCAATGTGTCCAGATTGATTTTATTGGACCCTTACCCACTACTAAGAAGGGCAATAAATATTGTCTGGTGTCAGTGGACAATTTCACTAAATGGGTGGAAGCATTCCCTTGTAAAACAGCCACGGCATTGTGGACTGGTAAAACACTAGTAAAAGAGGTGTTCCCTAGATGGGGACTCCTTCGTGTAATGGAGTCAGACCAAGGGAGCCATTTCACAGGTCAGGTGATGCAGGCTAATCTTAACCTGTTGGGGATTGAAGGAAAATGGCATGTAGTTCACAACCCGCAGTCATCGGGAATTGTGGAAAGAATGAACCGTACCCTAAAACTGGCTTTACGTAAAGAACTGAATGAAAGCCCCACCAAGTGGGACGAGATACTGCCTCTAATCCTGATGAATATACGCAGTACAGAGTCGAAGGGAACGGGATATTCTCCGCATGAATTGGTTACAGGGAGACCCATGAGAACCCCAACACACTTGCTGATTCCTACATTAACAGAGAAACAGATCAAAGAGGTAACCAGGGATAAGTTCCTAAATGACTTGTGGGAAACTCTGAGAGAGTTACACCTGGGAGCTGCCCACAATCTCGGAAGGGCTCACCAAGGCAACCGATTACTTCTAGTCCCGAGTAAGCCACAGGAATGGGAGGTCGGTAGCCAGGTGATGGTTCGAAACTATGGAAGGGTGGGTGTGTTCGAACCCTTGTACAAGGGACCATACAGTATCATTGATAAGACTAGCCCCATGGTGTATGCAGTTCAGCTACCTAAGAGAGTTAAGTGGTTTCACATTAACCAGATGAAGCTTTTTCAGCCCACAAGCAGGTCAAGCAGACAACAGACCGCGATTATGAGCATGATTGGGATGCAGCCGGTCTGCTGGGATGATACGGAGGAAATGCCCAACGGCACGTCTCACCAGGTACAGTATGATCCAAGTGAAGGTGGACAGGGCACAGGAGCTGTAGAAGCCTCCTCGACCCTGGGTCCGGAGTCACCTTCTATTCACAGACGAGACCTACAAATTCTTACTACCTCCCGACGTAGTAAAAGAAAGAGAATAACACCCCTAAGATTTAGACTTTATTAGTACCAAAAACTGAAATGGTTAATGGTAGAGGGAAACTTAAAGTTTTATCGACACAGACGCTGTCAGTTTCTGTCCAAAACAAGTAAAACACAGGATTTGCTGAGTGAAAGGAATCTTAAAAGAATGCTGGAATCTCAGTTTGTGTGAAAGTGTGTGTTAAAAATGTCGAAGTTTTCTCTCTTTGAAAGAAAGTGTCTGTTGTGTTTGTTTTAGCTCCACCCACTCTTCTGTACAGAGAGCTAAAAGCTGTTTAACCCTTTGTAGTCTTGTCTTGAATGATGGACAAGCGTGTGCTGTTTTAAGTTTGTTAATTGATTTCAAGTTAAGTTTGTTAATTGTTTTACAAAAGATAAGCTTCAACCTTGAAGTCACAGTTGCCAATGTGCCTGGAAGAAAATGAATTTGAACGTTTACAAGGCATGGGTGGTTGTTTCTTTGTTAATGTGGCTGTGGCTTCTTCCTTTCTTTTTCAAGGAATATTGCTTCGTTTAAGAAATTGATCTGGATGAAATTGGAGTTCTGAGGTTAATTAACCTATTAAAACCAGACTTTTATTGTGGCCACGGTGAAATTCTGGTTGGTGTAAATTGTGTGCTAGCTTCTAGTTCCGGAAATGAGGCAATCACATCAACAATTGGTATTTTTAAGATTTCTGACCAATTTCAACGATGTGTGACCAGGGGGAAAGAAAGGGAATGCTGTTATTGTGTATGGAGTTATTTTGCAGAATGTTTGTAGTGGTGTTACTCGTGATGTCTGATGTTTTAACTTGCTGTGTGTATTGTAAAGATATTGAACATTATTAAAGTAAGTTTATGTTATTGATGAAGCCGCGCGAAATGACATGTGTATAATGTCTGGATCTTGGTTGGTGCAGCAAGCCGGGGAAAACCTACAGCGAATTGCTGAGGGGAAGCTTCCCTCCTGGGTGACTGATCAACATTTAATGGCTATGTCCACCTACCAACTGAATTTGACTATGTGTCGGGTCAGAATATCAGTGTAAGTATACCTGGTGAAACAGTACTGCACCGGGAATACCAGTACGGTAAACTGATCTGTCCTATTGCGACGGGAACATTTTGTTTTACTCCGGTCCGACCTGTATGGATTGGAGTGTGAGTGTTATTAAATGTATATATTCACATGACCAACTGACTATTAACAGAAAATATGAGTTAAAAGAGCAGTTGCACCAATATGTTGCTAGATTTGGATACAACATACCACCCTGCCCGAGTACCGGATAGGGTTCATGAAGCGTATTAATCAGTCTCAAAAACATTATTACGTTTTGACCCAGAAGAATCAGGAGATAAGGACGGAAATACTTAAAGTCGGGGACAATTGGTCTTGGAGGAATATCGACCTGAATATCGAGGCTCATCCTTGGATAAGGATTATTTCCCACGTTCTGGTCATCATTCAGTTGATAATTGTGTTCTACCTGTTAACGCTAATGTGTCGTGTCAAGAGACGGCGCAAGCAACAAGAAATAGTCAGGTTACTGCAGGAAACGCAGGATGCTTTCGAGTAAGTAACTGTAACTGAAAAAATTCTGGTGACAGTTACTTGAGGGGGTACTGTAGAAAGTACATACAGACCCTTAATTATTAATATTTCTTGAAATGCTTTGCCAGGCAAAAAGGTTTTTCAAAGTGAAATAAAGTTGGTGAATGTAACAAGCAGTCTTTCACTGATAAGGCAGGAAACATGGTTGTGACTGCAGGGGGTAATGATAGACAACAGAGATAAACGAACCCCCTGAGTATTGTGGACATGGTGTCTCTGGTGACCTTTCTGAGGTGAGAAGTCAAACCTTTGAAGTTTTGAAATGCAGAATACGACGTAACTCGTGAACCTAATCAAGTGGTTTTCTGCCACCTTTATAAACTTTAGGAGTGAATGAACAATTTTGGGCTGTGATAAGGACAATTAAATGGATAGCCACACAGGATGTGTGAGTGTTAAAGTTTGACAGCTCAAACAGCTCAGACCAACATTAAAGGAACATTTCACTATCTCTGAATGATTGATTTACGACAAACCGCAAGGAAAGCTGTATAAAACAAAATGGCTAAAGAATATCGGCACTGCTGTCAGAAGAAGGTGGCTTGGCCAGTCATCTCGCCTATGAGGATCAGGCTGCAGTCGGAGGAAGGAGGGGCCTGGCCAGTCTTTTCACTTACAACATAAGAACAAGATAAGAAATAGGAGCAGGAATAGGCCACTTGGCCCCTCGAGCCTGCTCCGCCATTCAATAAGATCGTGGCTGATCTCGGGCTCAAAGCCACTTCCCTGCCCGCTCCCCATAACCCTTCACTCCCTTATCTTGCAAAAATCTGTCTATCTCCACCTTAAATGTATTTAATGACCCAGCCTCCACGGCTCTCTCGGGCAGAGAATTCCACAGATCTACGACCCTCTGAGAGAAGAAATTCCTCCTCATCTCAGATCTAAAAGGGCGACCCTTTATTCTGAAACTATGCCCCCGAGGTATAGATTTCCCCACGAGGGGAAACATCCTCTCTGCATCTACCTTGCAGAGCCCCCTCAGTATCTTATATGTTTCAATAAGATCACCTCTCATTCTTCTAAATTCCAATGAGTATAGGCCCAGCCTGCTCAACCTTTCCTCATAAGTCAACCCTCTCGTCTCAGGAATCAACCGTGTGAATCGTCTCTGAACTGCCTCCAATGCAAGTATATCTTTCCTTAAATAAGGAGACCAAAACTGTACGCAGTACTCAAGGTGTGGTCTCACCAATACCCTGTACAGTTGTAGCAGGACTTCCCTGCTTTTATACTCCAACCCCCTTGCAATAAAGGCCAACATTCCATTTGCCTTTTTGATTACTTGCTATACCTGCATGCTAACTTTTAGTGTTTCATGCACAAGAAACCCCTGGTCCCTCTGAACTGTAGCATTTTGTAATCTCTCTCCATTTAAATAATAATTTGCTTTTTTATTTTTCCTGCCAAAGTGGATAACCTCGCACTTTCCCACATTATACTCCATCTGCCAAATGTTTGCCCACTCACTTAGCCTGTCTATATCCCTTTGCAGATTCTTTGAGTCCTCTGCACAACTTGCTTTCCCACCCATCTTTGTATCATCCGCAAACTTGGCTACATTACACTCAATCCCTTCATCCAAGTAATTAATATAAATTGTAAATAGTTGGGGCCCCAGCACTGATCCTTGTGGCACCCCACTAGTTACCTTTTGACAACCGGAAAATGACCCATTTACCCCGACTCTCTGCTTTCTGTTAGTTAGCCAATTCTCTATCCATGCTAATATATTACCCCCAATTCCGTGAGCTTTTATCTTATGCAGTAACCTTTTATGTGGCACCTTATCGAATGCCTTCTGGAAATTCAAATACAACACATCCACTGGCTCACCCTGCTCGTTACATCCTCAAAGAACTGCAGCAAGTTTGTTAAACATGATTTCCCTTTCCTAAAACCATGCTGATTCTGCTTGACTGTATTATGTTTTTCCAAATGCCCTGCTACTGCTTCCTTAATGAAGGACTCCAGCATTTTCCCAACGACAGATGTTAGGCTAACTGGTCTATAGTTTCCTGCTTTCTGACTCCCTCCTTTCTTAAATAGGGGTGTTACATTTGCGGTTTTCTAATCCGCTGGGACCTCTCCAGAGTCCAGGGAATTTTGGTATATTGCAACCAATGCATCCACTCTCTCTGCAGCCACTTCTTTCCAGACCCTGGGATGTGGGCCATCGGGTCCTTTTGTTCTTTTTCCGAGCTCCTGAAGCTCTGCCTGAAGGACCTCAACACTTTTTCTACTTATGTCATAGGTTCCAAAATGGACCCTGACTTCTGGCTGTTTCCCTTCCCCTGGCAGAATGTCCTGCACCCGCTCGGTGATATTCTGTACCCTGGCAGCAGGGTGGCAACGTACCATTCGGGAATCATGTTTGCGGTTACAGAAACACCTGTCTCTGCCCCTAACTATCGAATCCTCTCTATGAATACCGCATTTCTACTCTTTTTCCCATGTGTGCATTCAAATCTCCCGTGCTGCCTGGGGTTTGATTCTTACTGCATCCCTCCAAGGAGTCATCACCCTCCCCGGTATTGAAAACTGAAAACCGGTTCGCGAGTGCCACTGGCTTGGGGGATTCCTGCACGACCTGTGCCTTCCTCCTACCCTGTCTGGTGGTCACGCACTCCCTCACCTCCTGTACCTTCTGTGGCAGTGGGGTGACCACCTCCTGGAACATACAATCCAGGAAACCCTCAGACTCCTGGACACACTGCAGCACCGCCAGCTTGAGCAACTGGCAGCACTTCATGTGTCCTGGATAACCATGTGTGCAGGAAGTGTCCTGGAGTTCCCACATAGTTCAGGATGTGAATGCAGCACGGCCCCGCTGGCCTGCTATGGGAGTCAATCCACTGACCTCGAAATCACTGAGACCCTGTCCATTAAAACACTTGACACTGAACTCTTAAACATTTAAGATACTGACGTGCTCACACTGAACTATAAAACTCTCCGAGACTGACCTCTGAGAAACTGCCCTCTAAAAGACTGAGATACTAAAATAGTAAAGAAAAACATTAACTAAAATCGCTGGAATTGATATCTATCAACCTAAACACAACGGAAATCACAATCAAAGGAATTATCAACACAAGTAGAAAAATAATTTAATGAAACAAACTAAAACTTACCCGTTACCCACCAATCCGTTCCCTCCGCGACAGTGACATCACTTTTGAATCTCTTTGTCAGTGTTCCGTGTTCAGCTCGTGCTCTGACTCTGACTCGCCCTCAGGATCGCTCTCACTGGCTCTCTGACACTGGTTCTCCCCTTTTATCTGTTGTCCTCTCACTGTTTCCCCTCAGGCTCTCTCTCTCTCTCCACTCTCTCTCTCTGCCACTGGTTCTCACCCTTTTATCTGTTGACCTCTCACTGTTTCCCCTCAGGCTCTCTCTCTCTCTCCACTCTCTCTCTCTGCCACTGGTTCTCACCCTTTTATCTGTTGTCCTCTCACTGTTTCCCCTCAGGCTCTCTCTCTCTCTCCACTCTCACTCTCTGCCACTGGTTCTCCCCGTTAATCTGTTGGGGGGCAGTTGGTGGTGATCAGTCGGAGGTCTCCTTGACCTTTTTTGACCTGTAGTCATGAGACTAAATGGGGTCAGGATATAAAGTTGAGGAGTTCCAGGACCACACCCAGCTGATCTCTCACCGTTCTGCCCTGTTCAATAATCTGTTTGTGTTTCCCTGCCCTTTTATGGACTGTGATATATAACCTTTGAGCTCGAATCAGGAACTGAAACTGAAAGAATTTCATTTTATATTGATCACCAATTTACTTGGAGCACAGTTCAAGGTGGCCAGTCCTTCGAGATGGAAGGTGAACTTTCCTGTGCTGTGTGCCATGATCTGTATAAAGACCCTGTCTTACTCGACTGTGATCACAACTTCTGCCGATCCTGTATAACCCGGTACTGGGAGAGCGCTGTCACCGCTGCCTGTCCTGTCTGTAGAAAGGAGACTTCCTCCAGGAACCTGAGACCCAACCGCACCCTCGCCAACATCGTGGAGACATTTGTAAAAAGTGATCAAAGTGCTAAAAGTCAGCAGGAATGCAGCCGCCACAAGGAGAAGATGAAGGTTTTTTATAAAACTGACAAACAGCCCATCTGTGTCGTTTGTCAGATTTCAAAAATTAATCAAAACCTCGAGGTGCTGAAAGAAGCTGCCTTAGAGTTTAAGGTGAGACACCGTGTAAAATAAAATACAGACACAGGTAACAGAATCCTGAACAGGGAGCGTTCACAGATTCGGGTTTGAGCGTCTCTCAATACTTAAAGCTCTTTAGATAATGGGTTTGTATTTATTTAATTACTCAGTCCTTACACGGACTGCCATTTGTATCACTGCTGAAGGAATCAGGGACAGGAAGTGAGAGTTTCACTTTATTCTAAACACCATTTTAATAGATCAGTGTAAATTGATCAGCCCTTGGAATGCAGAGTGAAGTCTCTTGTACAGTATGTTATCAGATCGATACCGATCCTGTCTCCGTGACAAGTGATGATCTGTGGAACGTGTCTCCTATTTATATTCCAGATGTGAAGCGTTTAATGTCGACATGAACATGTTAAACTTCCTCCAAAGCCTCTCGAACAGCGTAAAGTTTCAACAATCGGGTAAAACAACAGGGACCAGGAAACAGAAGCAGACCAATTACTCTCGGTATTTTCTTAAAGAACAGCAGAGGCAGATTCAACGGGAAAGCACTTGAGAAGTTAAGGGGAAAGGGATAGAGTGGAGGAGAAGTAAGGTGAAATAAAACCCCTGTGTGAATTAGGTGAGGTTATAGTCCAACAGTTTTATTTGAAATCACAAGCTTTCGGAACTATCGCTCCTTCCTCAGGTGAAGTAAATTGGATACAGAATCGTCAGAGCATATATAGATGGATATATATATAGATTTTTTTTAAAGCTTTTCGTTTTACATACAGACGGCAGCTTTTGACACGTTAGAACCCCTGCGACTTCACCTCATTGTCTCAGTTGTATCTTGCTATGTCTTTTGATGTGGTACCTTCCTGGCTGACTTAATTAACTTTATCACACCTCGGCAGATAGTCAGGATGATTTAATTTATTGGTCTGCAATTGTGAAGTACACATGCTTTTTTTTCCATCTATATATGCTCTGACGATTCTGTATCCAATTTACTTCACCTGAGGAAGGAGCGATAGTTCCGAAAGCTTGTGATTTCAAATAAAACTGTTGGACTATAACCTGGTGTTGTGCGACCTCTCAATTTTGTCCACCCCAGTCCAACACCGGCATCTCCGCATCATGAATTAGGTGACACAGCACACCACCAGAGACCAGATACAGCAAAGAAAACCCCAGAGAAGTAAAAGGTTAAAATAGGGATAGTGGACAGAAGGAAAATTAAAAGGGAATGTATGGAACTAAAATAAAGTATAAACTAAAGGGACAACAGGAGAAATAGAACAAGAAAGGGAAACAGCTGAGAAAATTATAACTAAGATGGAGTCCATGAGGTGTGGTTATTGTGCAATATTCATAAAGGAGAAAGAGGGATACAATACAAAGGTGAAGAGATATGAAAAGTGTCTGTTAATCAGCAGCTTAAAAAGGATTTCTGACCTTCGAGGTGCAGGAACTTACAGGGAGAGAAGGCAAGAGATTTTCTGAGGCTGAGTGGATAGAATTCGATTCAGTCAGTGATAAGGCCAGGATAGGATCAGACCTGGAGAGGGAACCTTCAGGGACTGTAGCTGGAGACCAGTACAATCAGCAGCAGATTCTCATCATAGAGGGACACGTGCTGAAGGAAGCCAATGATAGGGGAATGCTGGATGGATTGAAGTTATTGAAAGAAGCCAGAAAGGTCAGAAACCCTGTGAAGCTACTCGAGATTATAATTAGTGAGCAGATACCAGGCTCTGCCCAGTTTTAAATTAATTCTCAGGATGTGTGCATTGCTGGAAAGGTAGCATTAATTGACCTGAGAAGGTGGTGGTGGACCTTGTGAGCCACTGTAGTCTTATTCTTTGTAGCAGTTTTTATACAACTGAGTGGCTCGGCCACTTCAAAGGACAGTTTAGAGTGAACCACATTGGTGTGGGATTGGAGCCACCTACAGGCCAGACTGAGCAAGGACAGCAATTAGATTTGTACCACAATCTGACAACTTCATGGCTACTTTTACTGGTCATGATGCGGAGATGCCGGTGTTGGACTGGGGTGGACAAAATTGAGAGGTCGTACAACACCAGGTTATAGTCCAACAGTTTTATTTGAAATCACAAGCTTTCGGAGCTATCGATCGCCCCTTCCTCAGGTGAAGTAGTCTGGTACCAGCTGGTACCAGCTTTTTAAACTGAATTCAAATTCTCAAACTGACATAGTGAGATATGGGCCTAGAAATTCGTGTGGCCCGCTTGCCGTGGGGGTAAGGATCGCGCGCTCTTACCTACCGCGCCTGCCATTGTGTTTTGGGCCCACAGGAACTTCGGGTCCTGGGCCTCTCCCAAGAGCCGGCGCGCAGTGCTTGCGTGTCCCAGGGGCGCAGTTAGTGCGATGCGACCCCTGCGATCACGTGGGCCATGGAGAGCCAATGGCAGCAGACCATCTATCATTCATAGATTTGACAGGAGACCTTTCATATCTGTGAATTAAAATCAGCCCCAAAAGAACAGCTAAACTTAAAATAAATTAAAAAAAACCCCATCACATTTATAAAATAACTATTGTTAAATAAATTAACCACTTAACCAGCGAAGCCGACATCCCACAAAACAAATAATAAAAAAACTGGTCCATGCCGGTTTATGCTCCACACGGGCCTCCTCTCACCCTATCGCCGCAACCACTCTCTGTGGTAGCGAGGTCCACACCCCAACCCTTCTCTGGGTAAAGAAGTCGCTCCTGAACCCTCCCCATTGGATTTACTAGTGACCATCTTACATACATGACCTCCAGCCTTGAGCTCTCCCAAGTGGAATCATCCCCTTATTGTAATTATCTTGTAATTTGTGCTTTGGCGCTCTTCAAATCAAGAGACACAGTGACCATAAACATTTTACATCAGTAGATTTGGATTGTTCAAGAGTCTGGGTAATTTAGATAAAGTGCTTGGATTTTTGAAATGCTTCCCCTTTAACACAGGCTTGCGATTGTATTGTTGTTGCGGAAGAAAGTGAGAGTTTCACGTTATTCTAAAAACCAGCTTACAGATCAGTACAAATTGATCGGCCCTTTCAATGCACGGCACACTCTGTAGTGCTGTAAAGATCCTGGTGTAGGTTGTTCACAGGGAGTAACAGGATATATTGTACACTGAGGGAGTTGGGTCACAAGACGTAGCAGCACTGGGCGAAGGATTTGCGGTTTGACAGTGCTGGGTTTAGGGAGCCATTCATGGGGAATACAGTATAGGCCCAGGAGTCCAGCAGCTGAAAACAATGCTGGTGCAACAGGTGAGGACAAAGGGCAAAGGGCAAAAACTGCCACGGCCACAACAGGGGCATCAATTGTAGATGTCGTCACACCAGATAACCAGAGAATGGCACATCAGGGCACAAAGTCATGGCTGCAAAAGGAGCACCAATACTAGCAGAAGACACACCAGAGGGGAAACCGAGCTACAACTGCACCAAGAGTGGAGATGAGTAAAGCAAAACTCAAACCCAGGCCCCTGAGAGAGGTTACGTGGAGAAAACTTACTGGATCTACATCCAACAGGAGTTGGGCCAATTTATGGGTAAATTTAACTATTGTTTGCGAACTATATCTTCGTGAATTTCAGGTGCGCCACTTCACGCATTTGGCTTGTACAGAGAAACTGCACCTCCCCCTCTCCATCAACAACAGAAAATACTTCAACGTAGAATGATGGAACTGATAATAAAAACAGAAAATGCTAGAAATAAATAGCAAGTCAGTCAATATCTGTAAGGAGCAAAGGCAGGTTATAATGTTTTGGATAGATCCCCTTCACCAGTCAGTGCAAGGTTTCAGACCTCACAGCTAAATCTAACTTGCTTACAGCCATAGGGTCGTGTGGGCTTGATGCCTACACATATAAAACTGTAGCAGGGAAAAGTAGTCTTGGTAAAGAAGCTGTCCTGTGCTTCAATGGCCAATATGGAAATCAGCTGATTTTTTAGAGCAAAGCTACTTGACAATCAGGCTGCTTCAGTCTCTCTTTTGTTCTGTGCCTGATTCAGAACAAACATTTGATCATTTTTAATCCTGTTGGAGAAGTGAGTTGAATTATTCTGGGTTCTATTGATATTTGTATATCAACCAAGCTTCGCACTTGCTGTTCAATTCAGGAGAAATGTGGAACTTGTTACCAGAATGAGTAGTTGAGGCAAATAGCACAGATGCATTTAAGGGGAAGCTAGATAAGCACATGAGGGAGGAAGGAATAGACGGTTATGTTGATGGAGGTAACACTTTGAGATATGACCGACTCACTAGATTAACATTGTATTATAAAGCAGTGGAACTCCTGTGGCATTTACTCATGGGTGTAATGGCGTCTACGGCATGGTTGTTTATCAGTAAGAAGAGAAATGGTTTCAACAACATGGGTTCAACAAGAGTAAGTACAGTAATAGTCGAGTTAATTTATGGCCAGTACTTCAAATTAGCTTGAAAAAAGCACCTCTCAAATTCTCCATTAACTTCATATCTCGGATCAAACATTCATGAGGAAGGAAATGGAATCAGGTGGCTCCTGTAGCGGGCGGCCGAACCCTAATGTCAGTTTTATGCCAGACAGCAAGCTGATAATCTATCTCAGAAACTGCTGAATGTGAAGAAAAAGGGGCCCCATAAAAGTCTGAGAGCTGTACATTGGAGCAGGAATAGGTCATTCAGCCCATTGAGCCTGTTTTGCCATTCAGTTAGATCATTGCTGACCTCTATCTTAACTCTATCTCGCTGCCTTGGTTCTGTAACCCTTAATATCCTTGCTAACAAAAATCCTTCAGTCTCAGTTTTGAAATTTTCAATTGACCCCCAGCCTTACAGCTTTTTGGGGGAGAGAGTTCCAGATTTCCACTACCCTTTGTGTGAAGAAGTGCTTCCTGACATCACCCCTGAACGGCCTGGCTTTCATTTTAAGGTTCTGCCCCCTTGTGGACTCTCCCACCAGAGGAAATAGTTTCTCTCTATCTCCCCTCTCAACTCCTTTAATCATCTTAAACACCTCAGTTAGATCACTCCTTAATCTTCTATATTCGAGGGAATGAATGCTCTGAGAATTTTCATTGATTAAACTAGATGGTATTTAATTTTCAGCTGTTTATGGCACAAAAGTGTACAAATTAACTGATCTTTGTTCAGGAGGAACTGCGAACCTTACTGAAGCCGGTCCAGGACAAGAAGAAGGAATGTGACGCTGTAAAAAGTGATTATGTGGAAACATTAACCCACATTCAGGTACATTTGATGTCACTTTGTTGTATATTTTCCAATCACGATGTGTTTTTCTTTGAACCGTTGAATGTCCATTACCAAAGTAAAATCTCAATTTAGCAAATCATTGAATTAGCACAGACACTTCCCTTGTGCTGGTGAAACCGGAGTTAAAGAAAATACAGCAGCTCGATCCTCAGTTAGAGCTCCCTCTTCTGAATAAATTATCATCTGGTCCCCATTAACTGGATTTCACTGCAGCAGAGAATGTTTTTCTCCAAAAGATTCTTGTATGAAGAGAACTGCACAGGCTGCACAACCTTTTTAAAATGCTCATTTGTTTTCTCAATCTCACTATTCTTTTCCAAAGGACCAAGGCGTAAAGACAGAGAAACAGATTAAAGCAGAATTTGAAAAACTTCACCAGTTTCTCCGTGAGGAAGAGAGGATTGAGTTGGAAGATCTGAAACTGGAGAAAGAGAAAAACAGTCAGGAGATGAAGGGGAGGATTGAGAAGATAACGGAGGAAATCTCATCGCTTTCAGTCACTGTTCAGGATATTGAACAAGTGCTGAGTGAACAGGACAGCATGAAGTTTTTAACGGTAGCTGTTAATTTATTTGTTTTTTGTTTCCTTCGTCCCTCTTTGACACAGTCTTCAAGATCGTGCAGGGTGTGCCATCAAAACCTAGAATATTACATTGAATTACAGAGTATTTACAGCACAGAAACAGGCCTTTCGGCCCAACAGGTCCATGCTGGTGTTTGTGCTCCACACGAGCCTCCTCCCACCCTTCGTAGCCTAAGCCCATCAACATATTCTATTCCTTTCTCCCTCGTGTTTATCTAGCTTCCCCTTAAATGCATTTTTACTATTCACCTCAACCACTCCATGTGGTAGCGCGTTCCACGTTCTCACCACTCTCTGGGTAAAGAAGTTTTATTACGTTAAAGACACTATATAAATGTAAGTTTTGTTGAATTCACTATTGGATTTATTAGTGACTTTCTTGTATTTATGGCCCCTAGTTCTGGTCTCCCCTGCAAGTGGAAACATCTTCTCTACGTCTATCAAACCCTTTCATAATCTTAAAGACCTCCATCAGGTCACCCCTCAGTCTTCTCTTTTCTAGAGAAAAGAGCCCCAGCCTGTTCACTCTTTCCTGATTGGTACAACCTCTCAGTTCTGGTATCATTCTAGTAAATCTTTTGTGCACCTTCTCCAGTGTCTCTATCTTTTTTTTATAATATGGAGACTAGAACTGTTCCCAGTTCTCCAAGTGTGGTCCAACCAAGGTTCGATACAAGTTTAAGATAACTTCTCTGCTTCGCAATTCTCTAGAAATGAACCCCAGTGCTTTGTTTGTTTTTATGGCCTTATTAACCTGTGTCACTACTTCTAGTGATTTGTGTATCTGGTATCCCCAGATCCCTCTGTTCCTCTACCCCATTTAGACTTATTTTCCAAGGAGTATGTGGCCTCCCTTTCTTCCTGCCAAAATGTACCACCTCACACTTTTTATTAATGTCTTTCTGTATTTTATCGCAGTCCTCCTCAGTATTAACTATATCCCCAATTAGGTGTCATCCGCAAATTTTGAAATTGTACTTCCAATTGCCGAGTCCAAATGGTTTCTGTCAATGGTGAACAACAGTGGTCCCAGCACCGATCCTTGTGGAACACAACTTTACACCTTTTGTCAATCTGAGTAACTATTTTTAACCCCTACTCTGTGTTTTCTGTTCTGTAGCCAGCTTGCTATCCATTCTGCTACTTGTCCCCTGACTCCACATGTTCTGACCTTAGTCACGAGTCTACTATGCGGTACCTTATCGAAGGCCTTTTGGAAATCCAAATATGTTCCGTCGACTGAATTCCCCTTGTCTACCCTTTCTGTTACTTCAGAGAATTCAATAAGGTTGGTCAAGCATGACCTTCCCTTTTGAAATCAGTGCTGACTATTCTTCATTATATTTTCAGATTCTAGATGTTTTTCTATTACATCTTTGAGTAAGGATTCCATTATCTTTCCTACTACTGACGTTCAGCTAATTGGTCTATAGTTCGCTGGACTTGTTCTATCTCACTCACTAATATAAAACTCACTCACTAACCAAAATAAGACCAATCACCTGTGACATTTGGTTTTCTGTCTCACACCCAAGAGCACTAACGGCTGTCTTTAACATGGAAGTTCCTAAATCTGGAGCTTGTTTGCTGTGAAATATTATTATAAGGGGACAGTTTCATCAAATCAAACATTGAGGAAAATAAACTTCATACAGAGTAAGAAACCCCTCAGAACGGTCAGACCATTCTCCCCCGAGAGTGCATTTACACTGCAGCTGCTAGTCAGAGAGCGGTAACGACAGTCCGGGATCAGCCAGGCAGGACCGTGTTCACATTGCTTGGCTCCTGCCTGGCTGGAACTGTAATGACTCTGTCCAGGAGAGAGCTCTGCACAGGGTCAGATACACAGATAGGCAGAGCTTTCTCCCAATAGTTCAATAGTTATATTCACACGCATTAAGCAAGTGTACTTTAACCTCTTTGTGAATCTGATGGTAAAATGGTAAGATGAGAAGCAGAGTGTGCCAGTGTTTTGTAATTGTTGTGCGTGCTTTAATTCTGTGATTACTGATTGGTGAAAGATGTTTGTTCAGTAAATATACACGTGAAGTACCGATATTGTGTGAGTGTGTGAGGTGTTTTCTACTGAATTAGTTCACGTGGTTAAAACGGTGTCTCTCTGGTCACACCTGTGGCTAGTCAGCCATTTCTATTGGACAACACTGGTATCGATTCACAGATACATTCATCTCCTTTGGGCAAAGGACACATGCAGGTTACAACTTGAATAGATTAAAGTGACTCTCTTTAAATAATATTTTAATTCTCAGAATTTGAGACTCTTCAGGATTTTACAATTGGATTGTAGCTCTGTGAGTTGTGTTGTGCAGTCAGATCGAGTCAGTTGTAATGTTGTGGAGTAACTCACAGTACAGTGAGGACAGGAAGAGACAGTCCAATAACTTTCCATATTTAGAATGTACTTTTCTGTGGAATCCACTCTGTTACTTTCTTTTTGTGATAAAATGTTCTCTAAACACAAATAGTAATAATTGTTCTTGTTCCACAGAAATTTCCATCAATTGAGAACAGGTATAATTTACACCCTTGATTTGAGTCAATATTTTAATTTCTAACATCTCTCGCCCACCCTGGAATGATCCAACACTGACCTTTATCTCCTGTTCCAGAGCGAAGCGAACTCTCCCAGAGCCGCAGAAGGTTTACCCTTTAATAAATGTGGGGAAGTACATTGGGTCACTGCAGTACAGAGTGTGGAGAAAGATGCTGACGGTGATTAATACAGGTGGGTGTGAGCTTCCTGACACCAGCTATTAAACAGCTCTCTCTATTAGTAGAAGAGACCTGTCTTTTTATAATAAATATATAATTGTATTTGTAACTGACTAGATTTTACTTGTCGGTTTTCTGTTACAATACATAATTGTCAGATCAGTTTCCATTTGACATTTTTGCTGAATAATTAGCAGAAATTCCAGTGGGAGCGTTTTCAGGGCAGATGTGGGCTGTGCTGAACTTCTGCCTGCCCCATGGATGTGTCCCTGTCCCAAATCCTGGAGTCTTGGGTATTTCCATATTGTGAGTCGGTGCCAATACTATTTCCCGCTTGAATAGGGAGCCAACTTTAGGTGAGAGTGGACTGGTCAGAAATGTAAGGGACATGAGGAGCTACATTTGAAAACTGAAAACTGCTGCTGCTGGAGGCCGGTTTTCTGAAAGCTCACGATCAATCAGCGATAAACGGGTCATTTTCCGGTTGACAGACTGTAACTAGTGGGGTGCTGCAAGGATCAGTGCTTGGGCCTCAGCGATTTACAATCTATATTAATGACTTGGATGAAGGGACCGAGTGTAATGTATCCAAGTTTGCTGACGATACAAAGCTAGGTGGGACAGCAAGCTGTGAGGACAACACAAAGAGACTGCAAAGGGATATAGAAAGGTTAAGTGAGTGGGCAATAAGGTGGTAGATGGAGTCTAATGTGGAGAAATGTGAGGTTATTCACTTTGGTAGGAAGAATAGAGAAACAGATATTTTTTAAATGGTGAGAAACTATTAAATGTTGGTGTTCAGAGGGATTTAGGTGTCCTCGTACAGGAAACACAGAAAGTTAGCATGAAGGTACAGCAAGCAATTAGGAAGGCAAATGGCATGTTGGCCTTTATTGCAAGGGGGTTGGAGTACAAGAGTAAGGAAGTCTTACTACAACTGTACAGGGCACTGGTGAGACCACACCTGGAGTACTGCATGCAGTTTTGGTCTCCTTATTTAAGGAAGGATATACTTGCATTGGAGGCAGTTCAGAGAAGGTTCACTTGATTGATCCCTGGGAGGAGAGGGTTGTCCGATGAGGAGAGATTGAGTAGATTGGGACTATACTCTCTGGAGTTTAGAAGAATGAGAGGTGATCTCATTGAAACATATAAGATTCTGAGGGGGGTTGACAGGGTAGATGCTGAGAGGTTGTTTCCCCTGGCTGGAGAGTCTAGAACTAGGGGGCATAGTCTCAGGATAAGTAGTCAGCCATTTAAGACCTTTCTTCACTCAGAGGGTTGTGAATCTTTGGAATTCTCTACCCGAAAGGGCTGTGGATGCTGAGTCGTTGAGTATATTCAAGGCTGAGATAGAATGATTTTTGGACTCTAGGGGAATCAAGTGATATGGGGATTGGGTGGGAAAGTGGAGTTGAGGTCGAAGATCAGCCATGATCTTATTGAATGGCGGAGCAGGCTCGAAGGGCTGTATGGCCGACTTCTGCTCCTATTTCTTATTTTACTACATTTGGGAATTTCGCCTTTTAAATGTTAAATACCCCCCATGTCTTCAGCAACACTGACACCAGGGACAGGGGAAACGGAGTCAGTAAATTATTTAAATGAAATTAGATAATTGCTTGAAATGAAGCATATTAAAGGGTGCGGGGTGTGAGTGGGACAGTGGAATTTATTTGTCTGGATTGGCCTATGATTTAATAATGGTCAATAACAATAGGTCATAGATTTAAAATCATTGGCAAAAAATTTAGTTGGGTGATGAGAAATTTATGATTCACCTCCCATTGTGGGGCAATAATCTGAGTTAAACAGGCAATAAGTGCGACTGCCTCAACTCAGCCGGTTTAAAATTACTCCACAATTGTCCTCAACACAAAGCGGCCTTTCCTGAATGTCCACCCAGAGCCTGCTCCACCACAATGTGGGTGGTCAACCCTTCCACTCTATTTTCCCCAACTTAAGCCCCAAACTCAACCCTAATTAATCCCACCACCATTATATTGGGGTGGGGAGGATACTCGCTCACCAGGGTTGATGAACAAGAGGGCCGTTCACTTCATTTTCTTCCCAATGGAACCAGAAAATCAATGAGGACGAGCTGTCCAGTGCTACAGACTGGCAGGGTTCCCACAGGTACAAGGAGCAATTGACTGAATACATATCAAAGCCCCGTATGAAACCCTGCTCAGTATCATGAACAAGTAATGCTTTAATTTGATTCATGTGGAGCTAGTGTGTGATGTCCCGTATCTAATATTGAACATTAAGCCCACTATCTGGGAAGCTGTCTTGATGCTTTCTTCATGTGTTAATCTACCACACCAGCTCCTGTGACTCAAACCAGGTATCAAAATGGTTGATTGGTGATCAGGGTTATCACCAGCAGTCATGGCTTACAACTGCAGTAAGGTTTCTACAGAGGGGGACACCAGACATAAAGAGGCCCATGTCAGTGCAAGAAGTGCGATAGAGAAGACTATCGGGATTTTGAAGCCCGGTTTCTCGATGCCTGGATGAATCTTGTAGAGCCCTGCAATACAGTCTGTCGAGAGTCTCCAGAATCACTGCAGCTTGCTACGTACGACATAATATCGCAGTGAAGACAAGCTTGTTGCTACTGGAAGGGGATGATGATGAAGACGGGGGAAGAATATCCATTCACACAGCATGAGGAGGGTGCACAGGAAGGGGAGAATGTGGTACAAAACCAGTAGCCAGAGACAGGAGGACACCAATTATAGCGCAGTGCCTTCAATGAATGAAAGCTGACACACCTCCATCGATGTATCAAAGAATCAGGGCGTCCTTCCTGCTACTCCTTCAGACATCTTGCCACTTGTGTTTCCTGCTGTTTAAGAAGTAACCTGTCCTTTAATTAACAGGCTGCAACAGCGCTCTATTCCCTCCCT
This sequence comes from Squalus acanthias, assembly GCA_030390025.1. Lineage (NCBI taxonomy): Eukaryota > Metazoa > Chordata > Chondrichthyes > Squaliformes > Squalidae > Squalus > Squalus acanthias. The sequence goes on along the minus strand of JASTWF010001944.1, from coordinate 22,133 downwards.
GCTAACTCAGTCTCTCAATGAGGAGCACAATCACTGCTCCTAACTCGCCCTGTTTGAATAATTAGGGCCCCAGGACATCAGTGGGTTAGTGGCAGAGACACGTGGGCTAAACCAGCAACTGGCGAGAATCCAGCCCCTCACATCGAAATAAAAGACACAGGCACAGACATGGCCTGATTCTGACATTGAGCATTCTGGGATTCCTTGACTTATCTATCAATTTTCTCCATGACTCTTTTCCCAATAAGCAAATCTCTCCGTGTAGCTTTTCCTTCAAAAAGCTACATCTCTCCCTTCTCAGGGTCTCCTGGTGTACCCCAACATCTCTAGTGTTGTGCTGTTGATTGAAATTCATGTCCAGCTGAGAGGGCAGACGGGACCTCAGTTCAATGTCTTGTCCGACACTGCAGCACTCCCTCAGTACTGCACTGGAATGTCAGCCTGGATTTTGTGCTCAAGTCTCTGGAGTTGGGACTTGAACCCATGACCTTCTGACTCAGAGGTGAGAGTGCTACCACTGAGCCACGGCTGATACCTGGTCTGAGTCCTAGAAGTCTCTGAGCTCTGCACAGAACACAGAGTCTGCTTATGGAAACTGCAATTTGATGTTCACACCAATAAAGAGGGTAATGGAAAGCCCAAACTATAACTAGCACAAGAACATTCAACAAAAAGAATGGTTTAAAAATAAACATGATTACTGCAGTTACCTGTAAGGATGATGAAACATTCCTCTCAATGTCAGTAAATAATGGGACAAAGAAAAGTAAAAGAAAGAAACACTGAGTGTTGGAATTCTGAAATATATGTATTGATAGAATGTTATGCTTTTATCAGTCTGCATTCAAAAAACAGACTCGTGTTTTAGTTACATCCTACTTCGGAACTGAAGACTGGAAGATAAGTAAAACTCTTTGCAGGGCGGAATAAAGAGACAAACAAACCACAGATAGTTTAATCAGAGAGAAAGTTCATGCATTCAATGAACTGAAAACTGCTCCGTAGTAAAGGGAGAACCTGTTAGATTGTACAAGATCCTGTCGGTGAGGCAATCAAAGGACATTAAGAGAAGCAAAAAGTGTGGAGCCAGCTAAGATAGGGAGAATGCATGGGAAAGATTTTCACAAGGAAAAGAGGCAAGATTTGGTAGAAAATGGAAAGAAATTATGAAAATACTGCAGTGAGAGGTGACATGAAATGTGGGTGAGGTCTGTGTTTGCAGCATATTCTGTTTACATTTCAGACTTCATAAGAACATAACAAACAGGAGCTGGAATAGGCCATTTGGCCCTTCGAGCCTGCTCCGCCATTCAACTAGATCATGGCTGATCTTCTACCTCAACTCCACCTTCCCGCACTATCCCCATCTCCCTTAATTTCCTTAGTTCCCAAAAATTTATCGACCTCTCTCTTGAATATACTCAACGACTGAGCATCCACAGCTCTCTGGGGTAGAGAATTCCAAAGATTCACAACCCTTTGAGTGAAGAAATTTCTCCTCATCTCAGTCCTAAATGGCCGACCCCTTATTCTCAGACTGTGACCCCGTGTTCTAGATTCCCCAGCCAGGGGAAACATTTTCTCAGCATTAACCCTGTCAAGCTCCTTAAGAATTTTATATGTTTCAATTAGATCACCTCTCATTCTTCTAAACTCTAGGGAATATAGGCCTAGTCTACTCAGTCTCTCCTTATAGGGCAATCCCCTCATCCCAGGAACCAGTCTGGTGAACCTTCGTTGCACTCCCTCTAAGGGCAAGTATGTCTTTCCTTAGGTAAGGAGACCAGAACTGTACACAGTACTCCAGGTGTGTCCTCACCAATGCCCTGTATAATTGTAGTAAGACTTCTTTACTCTTATACTCTAATCCCTTTGTAACAAAAGCTAACATACCATTTGTTTTCCTAATTACTTGCTGTACCTGCATGTTAACTTTCTGTGATTCAGGTACAAGGACACCCAGGTCCCTCTGAATGCAAACATTTCCCAGTCTCTCACCATTCAAAAATATTCTACTATTTTGTTTTTCCTACCAAAGTGGATAACTTCACACTTCCCCACATTGTATTCCCTTTGCCATGTTCTTGCCCACTCAGTCATCCTGTCTCTATCTCTCTGCAGCCTCTTTGCGTCCTCCTCACAGCTTACTTTACAACCTAACTTTGTATCATCAGCAAACTTGGATACGTTACACTCAGTCCCTTCATCTAAGTCATTAATATAGACTGTAAATAGCTGAGGCCCAAGCACTGATCCTTGCGGTCAAACACGATTTCCCTTTCATAAAACCATGTTGACTCTGCCTAATCATATTACGATTTTCTAAGTGTCTTGTTACCACGTCCCTAATAATAGATTCTAGCATTTTGCTGATGTCAGGCTAATTGGCCTTTAGTTCCCTGTTTTTTTTCTTCCTCCTTTCTTAAAATGCGGGGTTATGTTTACTACCTTCCAATCCGTGGGGACTGTTCTGGATTCTCGGGATTTCTGGAAGATTAATACCAGTGCATCCACTATCTCTGCAGCTACCTCTTTTAAAATCCTAGGATGCAGGTCGTCGGGTCCAGGGGATTTGTCGCCACTTAGTCCCACTTCCTGCAGTTAGCAGGTCATTCAGCCCATTAATGTTCTCTCTGTGATTGGAGCATCTGCTATTTCTTCTCCCCCTTTTCTTTCTCCCCCTCTACTCAGGGATTTACTTATATTTCAGTTTTCAGTTCTGATCAAGGGTCTAAACCCAAGATGTTAACTTGTCTCTTCTTGTTTCAGATGCTTTTTGTCGTGCGGTATATTTCCAGCATTTTCTGTTTTTATAATAAATACGATAACTGTTGAAGTTAAATGTTGGTACCTGAGAATCATTTTGTGCACAGACCAATCTTTACAAAAGCGAAGTCTGTAAATGTAGAATTGTAATAATTTCATGGGATCCTATTCTAAGGATATCGACCCCATCAATCAGTGACTGGCACAGTTATACCACACCACACGCAGGATTACATTCTATGTGTTTAACCAGAATGATTTTAATTTTACCCAATCTATTTGTTCATCAGGTAGAAATGTATTCAATGACATCAAACTGATATTGACCAGTTCTGCATGTGTAACTGCTGGAAGCTGTTGATTACATTTTCTCGTTCAGTTCACTGACCTGGTCTTTTACTTCCTCTGTCTCGGTTTCTTTCAATCCTCCTGACTGTTTGTCCCTTTTCCATTTGCCTATCTGATAACTACCTGTATATACTTTCTCTCCTGTTGTGTGAAGGGGATCATTTGTTTGCCACACTTACTCAAGACTTTGGAGCATATAATTAACTTGAAATGAGATTCCAGACACCGTCACTGGAGAGGATTACAGTGTGTTTAGATATAAAAGTGTTAATGTTCAGTGTGACCAAAACTGGATTGACCTTGTGTGAAAGTCTACACAAACATCCTTCAGTCAATAATGAATTTCTGTTCATGTTATACTTCACTTCAATGTCTTGTCGACCACATGTGAACCGTGCCATTTTAAGGCTCAGATCCCTTCCTTGGCCCTTTTATTGTAGATCACAATACGCTGTGATTGAGAAAAGCCCCCAGAAAATACTGGAAAGCCTCAGGAGGTCAGACAAAGTATTTTGCTTTTGCACTGTGATGGAGAATATATGGTGAGATAAGGAGCCTCTCGCTCTCTCTGCCTGTCTCTCCCTCTGTCTCTCCCTCTGCCTGTCCCTGTCTCTGAGTCTTTCTCTGTCTCTCTGTGCCTCTCTCTCTCTCTCTCTCCCTGTCTCTCTCTAAGTCTGTCTTTCTCTCTGCCTGTCCCTTTCTCTCTCCCTGTTTCTCTCTATGCCTGTCTCTCTCTCTCTTTCTGCCTGTCCCTCTTTCTCTCTCTGTGTCTGTCTCTCTCTCTCTCTCCCTCTCTCTCTCTCTCTCTCTGTGCCTGTCTCTCTCTCTCCCTCTCTCTCTCTCTTTCTCTCTCCCTCTCTCTCTGTGCCTGTCTCTCTCTCTCCCTCTCTCTCTCCCTGTCTTCCTCTCTCTCTCCCTCTCTCTCTCACTGCAGGGTGTGTCTTCCCGGTAAAACCTTCTCCCGACAGTGTCTTCCCGTTTCCCCTGTGCGCTGCTGAATTAATTTCTAATTCTGGATCATTGCCGATTTTACCAATCACTAACTGGGTGTAAAGTTGCAGTGAGCGACTAACTTTCTATCTGTGTTCCTCTGTCGCCAGCTCCAGTCACCTTGAACCCTAATACATCCAGTCCTTCCCTTCTCCTGTCTGAGGACCTGAGCATCATGAGAAACACCGGGAAACGGCAGCAGATCCCCGACAATCCGGAGAGATTTGATTACTGTGTCTTTGTCCTGGGATCGGAGGGATTCTCATCAGGGAAACATTCCTGGGAGGTGGAGGTGGGGAACAAGACTGCCTGGGATTTTGGAGTGGCCAAGGAGTCCATCAACAGGAAGGGGAAATCACCCTGACTCCAGGTAACGGATTCTGGGCAGTGGCGCTGAGAGATGGGATTAAATACTTGGCTTGTGACGAATCATCGAAAAGCTTAGCGCTGAGTGTGAACCCGAGAAAGATTCGAGTCTGCCTGGATTATGAGGGAGGGAAGGTGTCCTTTTATAACTCAGATAACAAGTCCCATATCTACACTTTCACTGGTACATTCACTGAGAAACTCTATCCTTACTTCAGTCCATGTAATACTGATGCGGGTAAAAACACAGACCCGCTGAAAATCTGTCCCCGGACAGTAACAATCCAGGAGGATGAGGGATTTATCCCTTTATAAAAATAAAACGGCTTCTTATACCAGGCACAATATTCCCAGACTCGGCACCTCTGGCGAGACCGCGCAGGCAGCCTGAAGCTTATTGGAAACCCGCGGTGCACCGGCCCGATACTCCACCCATTGACTCACCCGGTGAGTGCCAGGTCCCGGCAATGGAGCAGGAGTCTGGGAAAATCCCACCCGATAACACTGATAAATACTCGCAGGGTCTGGGAAAATCCCTCCCAAATAATCACCGATAAATACCTGCAGGGTCTGGGAAAATCCCACCCAAATATTCACCGATAAATACATGCAGGGTCTGGGAAAATCCCACCCAAATAATCATCGATAAATACCTGCAGGGTCTGGGAAAATCACACCCAAATAATTACCGATAAATACCCGCAGGGTCTGGGAAAATCCCACCCACATATTCACCGATAAATACCCGCAGGGTCTGGGAAAATCCCACCCGATAATACCAATAATCATCGATAAATACCCGAAGAATCTAGGAAAATGCCACCAAATAATCACCGATAAATACCCGCAGGGTCTGAGAAAATCTCACCCCAATAATCACCGATAAATACCCGCAGGGTTTGGGAAAATCTCACCCCAATAATCACCGATACATACTCGCAGGGTCCGGGAAAATCCAAACCCGATAACACCGATAAATACCCGCAGGGTCTGGGAAAATCCCACCCAAATAATCACCGATAAATACCCGCAGGGTCTGAGAAAATCTCACCCCAATAATCACCGATAAATACCCGCAGGGTCTGGGAAAATCACGCCAACTTTATTAAAAAAAAATTAATTATTCGTTTATGGGATCTGGGCGTCGCTGGCAAGGCCAGCATTTATGACCCATCCCTAAATAACTGCAGTAATCGGGATACCGGCCTTTGTCATCGCCCACTGCCTCAGCAATTGAGAAAATAGCTTGATTTTAGGATCCCAGCTTCTGTTTATAATAGTAAATTGTATGAGTATCAGTAAACAATGAACTGAACCATACTGATAGAATAGGCTCACACACGCTAACACATTGCTTTAAGAATAATGTCCTGTGGAAGATGTTGGAAACTGCTGAATTGATGGCGTATCGGGTCTGTATAATTATTCCATTCCCTGTGGTCTTGAATATATTTCTCAACATGTATTTAGTGCTCTGCTCTGTATCTCTGGATTTTTATGTGGGGTCCCTCAGCTTCACTGACTGTGTTTGAAATGTGATGTAAGGTCACTGCAATATAGATCCGATACTTTGTAGAAATACTTGCGATGCAATCTGATCACGGGTTTACTTGTTGGTCATTTACAGCATCTCTCTATTTACAACATGTGTGTGATTCCTGTGATGAGTGTGTAATGTAAGAGTTTGGGATCTATAACAAGTTCCTTACAATCATTCCCGTCTGACAGAGTGACCGCGCCAGTCTGATAGGTGATCAGACTCCAGTTAACATCGGATGAATGTAACAGACCGGGGATGGAAAGGGTTAATCGCCCCGGCGAAGTTAGCGCCCCAAAGGGGGCGTGACTCAATTTTTCCCCCATGGTGTCTTAGAACAACTAATCAATGTTAGCATTGTGTGTCCAGGGGAATTACTTGCTGTTTATTGACTTGACACAGGAGGGACACATGAATGTTAGTTGGTCAAGGTAAAGCCAGCATGGGAATGTAGAAAGGGTGCCAGGGACAGACAAACCGGTGCCTAAAGAGCGACACAATTCAGAATCAAGCTTGGGGGCGACCAGGTTCCCAGTGAGGACGGACTGAGCAGCTACACGAAAGAATGGGTGGGATGAGAAGGTGCTGTTACCCATTGACAGGAGCTACAAGGACTTTGGTGCTAAGTCCTGCAGGAAGAGAAACATCTGTGTTGACACTTTCTGATAATCAAAGAGTGGGAAGGAACAGGGAACGCAGCTGCTGAGACACGCTGACAATCACAGGACAATGATAAGAGAGGGTATAAAAATAGAGAGCCTGAACTGAGGAGGAGAGCTACGGTGAATCCTCCACAGAAGAAGCCTTGGTTGGCGTAGTTCCCAGGACAGAGACAATCATTGTGATCACTGTGCCCTGTTAGGTGAGGCTGTCTTATGGCGGGAATGTTGTACGATGCCCTCCACCTGTTGTGACATGTTGCTGCTTTGCTGGTATGTTTCAAGTCTCTCGCAAATAAAGCTTCAATTGATTTTAATCAATATATATGTAGTCGTGTCTGATTCAACAGGCCTGAACTCAAATTATATTTAGGGACACAGTCCATCATTTGACTGACAGGTGTTATCAGTTCCTGTTGACTGGTTCCATTCTTATCTGTTGAGTCAGGTTTCCAGCATCTGCAGAATTTGTGCTTTTTTCTTGTAGAAATGTTCTGTGCCGTACTGATGATTCGCCAACAGGTGGGCACAGTTGCTCTTCCTAACCCGTCAGTGCACCTTGGGCGACTTCACAGGATATTTAAGGATCAGGACGGGCATTCGGCCCATCTTACTTGATCCATCCAGGAAGACTCCACTGTTCCCCCTTCATTGCAGCATTCCAGTTTCTATTAGATAATTTCAGTGTTTCTGCTTCCACTATATCGAGGAGCCCATTCCAAGTGTTAATCACTCTTTGTGTGGAGAAGAACTTCCTATTTTCAGTCTCGAACTTGCATTTTACTATATTGATCCTGTGTCCCCTTGTCCTTCTCTAAATTCATTTTTGGGATATGGGGGTCTCTGGCAGGGACAGCATTTATTGCCCATCCCTCGTTACCCTTGATTGGATAGCTCTTTCAATGAGCCGGTACAGGCACGATGGGCTGAATGGCCTCCTTCTGTGCTGCATGATTCCGTGATAAATCAAAGTTCATTCAAAATGAGAATCGCATTTAACAAACCCACCATGAACAAGGTTGAATAAATGAACCACTTCTCAGTGCTACCAGCAGATGACAGAATTGTTCCAGGTATTTGCTCTGACGCTTTGCTTTCACACAGTGCAGAGAACGTGCCCAGCAGATACTGAATACACGCTGAGAGATCACTCCTGTCTAGCAAGAACTCTGGATAAATATTTCAGTCAACAATCTCGAGATATTTTTCCATATTCTTATCAGACAGGAGGCATCAGCAGACAAAGCAACAAGGACAGATCACAAACAACAGCAGGAAGTGCTGGAAACACACAGCAGGTCAGGCAGCAACTGTGGACAGAGCAGACAGCTCGATGTCTGAGCAGTGGAGCCTTTGTCAGAACACCGTCAGATGTTGCTGTTTGTTGGTATTGTTTAATTCACTGCCACTTCTCCAGGAATGTCCACCGCGAGGAAGTTCTGCTCCTCTCTGTGACGTGTCCTCCCTTTGTCTCTGTGACCCTGCTCACCTTCCATCACTCCCTCTGCCCCTTCTTGTGTTTGATTGGGAATGTGCCAATCAATCTCAGATCAAGCAGATTCAATAGTAACTTTCAAAAGGGAATTGGACAAATACTTGAGAAGGATAATTTTGCAGGGCAATGAGGAAAGAGCAGGGGGGAGTGGGACTAATTGGAATGCTCTTTCAGAGAGCCGGCACAGGCACGATCGCTGTAAAACACTTTGGGACGTCTTCAGGTTGTGGAAGGCACTATATAAATGCAAGTTCTTTCATTTATCAGGGATCGGCTGCGCTCTGTTACATCCCCCCGTTATAAAATAGCCTTCCACCACTCACTGTCTCAGCTTACACATGAGGAAGGGTCACTCTGAAGAGGTGTTCACCCCCATCGACCAATGGAGAGGAGCAGAGAAAACCGTCTAGTGGGAAAGAGTCATCATCCAATCTCTTAGTATCAGATTCCCATTGTCATCCCGCTCACTGTGTAATGTAGGAGGTACAGTGAGAGATCCGTCTATTTCCGTGACTCCAATTGAAAGCTCTTTTTTGCAGCCTTGTCCCTAAGGTTGTTACTGACAAAGGCTCTTGTAGTCTTTTTATTTTGTCACTTTTTACATTTAACAATTTCTAAATAGAATCAAAGAATCTTACAGCACAGAAGGAGGCCATTCGGCCCATCATTCCTGTCCTGGCACTTTGAAAGAGCTGTCCAATTCGTCCCACTCCCCCCTACTCTCTCCCCAGAGCCCTGCAATTTATTTCCTTTTCAAGTATTTATCCAATACTCTTTGGAAAGTTACTATTGAATCTGCTTCCACCGCCCTTTCAGGCCGTGCATTCCAGGTCACAACAACTCGCTGTGTAAAACAATGTTTCCTCATGTCGCCTCTGGGACTTTTGCCAATCACCTTAAATCTGTGTCCTCTGGTTACTGACCCTCCTGCTGCTGGAAACAGTTTCTCCCGACTTACTCTATCAAAACCCTTCATAATATTGAAACATCTTCTTAAATCTCCCCTTAACCTCCACTGCTCGAAGGAGAACGATCCCAATCGGGAACTCAGGAGAAACTTCTTCACTCAGAGAGTGGTGAGAATGTGGAACTCGCTACCACAGGGAGTGGTTGAGGCGAATAGCACAGGTACATTTAAGGGGAAGCTGGATAAGTACATGAGGGAGAAAGGAATAGCAGGATATGAGGATCGAGTGAGATGAAGTAGGGTGGGAGGAGGCTCGTGTGGAGCATGGATCAGATGGGCCCAATGGCCTGTTTCTGTGCTGTAAGTTCTCTGTATTTCTCTCGTCTCTCCAGTTCTTATGTTGTTATTGCAGTTAGAAGGAAAGTCCCCATCACTGAAGGGGGGAGGAGTGGACCACAAGACAGACTTTCAGTTGTGTGAAGAGAGGTGCACCTTGACAGTCTGTAAACTCGGGCCGACAGTACACCAGATTGCGTCAGTTACCAGGAAATGCTTTCGGATTCTTTGTAAGGGTTATGCAGAGCAGGATGTGGTCGAACTAGTGGGAAGGCAAAGTACAATTGTGAAGGCAAGACAGTCCCGGCACAAGAAGGAAACTGTGTGGGTGGTACAGGTGAAGAGCAGGAAACCACAGCCTTGGGATCAGTCCCCCACTGCAAGACCTGCTTCGATGCAAGGTGGATTCCCATAAAACCTACCGCCAAAATTATACCATTCAAATTAATATTCACACGTTGCAGTTGAGCCCAAGCTCAGAGCCAGGAGGTGGACCGCTTCTGATTCCAGAGAGCTGTGAGATGTGAGGATAGAGGGTCGGGCACATTGAGTTACTGGACAGTCCGCACTGAATAAACCTCTGTTACAGCAAGAAGTCAGTTCAGTTCAGTTCCTCGCAGTCTTTCTTGTTTGCCTTACTCTGTCCTTCCAGTTCTTCATTGGGCCGGGTAGCGAGCTTAATGAACCCACTGAAGCGAAAATGGTTTTTTGGCAGAAGCTGAAACCGGCAGCGGGAGCGGAACCCGCACATCAGGCAACCCGCCTCCTGCAATAAAATCATGGCCCAAGTATTCAAGTCTCTCTTTATACCGATAATACCTCATAACTGCCGAGTGAACCTAAACTGCACCTTTTCCATTGATATAATAGTGTGTGTATCTAAATAAGGTCTTATACAAGTTCAAAACTACATCCAATGGGGGGCGAGTGGCGAGAAGGCGCCTGAGTCCGAAAAATAAACCCGAGTGACGTCAATGGGCGGGGCAAGAGGAAAAAAACAGCCCGAGCGTCTGACGTCACAAAGGGTTTGAATGAGCGCGCGGGTGTGCGCGGGGCCGGGCGGTTTGAGCAGCGGCTGCGCGCCCCGGGGGTAAAGAGCCTGGCTCACTGCTCCTGGGCAGCCTGGAGCAGCCGGTGCTGGGAGAGCGCTGTCCCCGCCTGGCCCTGTCCCTGTCCCCAGGGCCCTGAGACACAGCCGCAGCCTCTCTCCAACATCCCCCGCCCGGTGACACAAGCAGATTGAATGTGAGGGCAATGGGGTTACAATCCCCTCCCCACATCGGGGAGACCCAACCCCCAGATTGGGCGATCGCTCCGCCGGACACCTCCCTTCAGTCCGCCAGCCCGACCCCAAGCTTCCGCTCGCTTGTCCTTTGAATTCTCCGTCCCACTCCCGCTCTGACCTCTCTGTCCTCGGCCTCCAACACCGTTCCAATGAAGCTCGACACAAGCTCGAGGAACAGCATCTCGTCTTTCGATGAGGCGCTTTACAACCTTCTGGACTCGACATCGAGTTCAACAATTTCAGATCATAACCACTGCTCCCTTTTTTTCGGACAACAGCTGCTGGTAATGGTTCTGCTGTTGCCATTTACAGCTCCTCTCGACCCATCTCTTGTTCCTTTACTTGTCCCATTATCACCCTCTTTTGCCTTGCACCATCATCCCTTTGTCATTTAATCTCTCCTGCCCTCCACCCTATCACAGACCTTCCCTTTTGTTTTTTCTCTCCACCCACTTTTCCCCTTTTCCACTGGCTTATAAACTATTACATTTCTAACTTCTTTCAGTTCTGATGAAAGGGCATCGACCTGAAACTTTAACTCTGTTTCTCTCTCCACAGGTGCTGCCTGACCTGCTGAGTATTTCCAGCATTTTCTGTATCTTGGATAGAAAGTTAGTTGACAGACGGGAAACAAATGGATGTTGGTCCAATTGGGGTAGATTGGAAGTGGTGTCCCCGAGAGGTCAGTGCTGGGTCCACTTTTGTTCTTGGTATAAATACATGTCTTAGACTGGGGCATAGGGAGCACATCAGGTTTCAATAAAGAGTATGGAATTCATCTTTAGATTGTGATACCACAACTTTTCAAGTATGTAAGAGTTGATTTTCCTCCTGCTCCCACCTGGGTAGAAACCAGATGGTGTGAAGGAATAGCCAGGATTCAGAAAAATACACGATACTACGAACAGATTTCTGAAATTATGAATAAATGACATACTGGGTTTAAAAGACATAAGCCTTAGCAGACACAGGCTGCAAACAGAATACAGGCTTATGAGATAAGATGGTTTGTTAACACAAAGCAGTGAACACAAGCTTTGATATGGGAATGGGATATTGACAAAGACAATGCCCTATTGAAGCAAACTATTGGCAGGTTCCTCTCTGTCTAGAGTTTGGGAGAAAAACAATGGAATGACCCAAGTAAAGTGTTATAATCTAACACGTCGAACAGAGCATTCAAAAAACCAAGTGCCTTTGAAAAAATGACATCAAGTAAGAAATACCTGTCGTAAAATAGTTTTATGTTAAACTTAAAGACAGGAAACACGATTAAATATGCAACCAATTGAGATAGCTAGAAAACAAGTAAACACTGAGTTAAAGTGTTTTCAATTTACATAAAGTGCCTTTGAAGAAATGACATCAAGTAAAAGAAACGGCTGCTGAACAAATAGTTTTAATGTTAAGCTTGAAATATGGAGTCCCGACGTCTGATAATAACCAGTTAAAGTAGTATTAGAAATTCAATAGAAAGACTTCCTAAGAATTGCATCAAACAGAAACCATTGCTGTCATTGTGTTTATGATGGTTTTGGAAACACCTAAACAGGACACAAGTCTAAAAGCTGACAGCTGAAATGTCAATAAAGAATAGAACAAAGTCAGCAAAGAATGACTTGATACAATTAAGCTTACATCATCAGGAAAACTTCAAAGGATAAACCACCCAAAAAAGATATAAAAATGAGAGCTTTTCAGATGGAAAGTCAGAAGTCACTGGGAAGACAAGCGTTTCTCAACTTTACAGACACGCTCTGTATGTTTACAACTTTTGAGTCTCGGGTAATCAAGGTATTTGATTTTGGTGGATATTCTGGATTAAGAAATAAGTAGAAGTGTGGAAATGTAACAAAGTTAAGATTTGAGAATAAAGATCTGAGAATAAGATAATGTAAGCTATTTGTATTTTGAATGATTAAAGTTGCGATTGCCATAATAAATGTTAACTGAATGTCGGTTATGTAATAAATCTATATATTTTTAGAATAGTCTCAAAGAGTATTTCTGTATCATCTTGTGAACTCAATTTCTGTACACTCAAAGGAGTTTCAGAATTCTGGGGGGTATTCCGGACCCTTATAATATCCGGAAGGTTACAGTCCAGTTAAACATATTAAAAGTACTATCTGGAGGACGGTAACATCTTTAGACCGTTTCTTTCCTTTTGGGAGAGGTAGTCTGACCTTTAGACCCAATTAAGCGTCTTATGGGATCCGGCTACCGCAAACTTTAGTTGAAGGTAAACGTCTGGGGAATACGCCTGATCTGGGGTAGTCTGAAAAGGCTGGGACTTGTAATTATTCCTTCAATGGAGTGCACCTGAAGTGTGTCCCACCTGACCTGAACTGCCTCGATATCCAGGTCTCAACTGCTGCTTCAGGATCATAGGAACAGTAGGAGGCCATTCAGTCCCTTGAGGCTGTTCTACCATTCAATAAGATGACGGGTGCTCTGTATCCGAACTCCATTTACCCGCCTTGGCTCCAGAACTCTTAATATCCTTGGCTAGCAAAAATCTATCGATCTCAGATTAAAACCTCATTTCGCTAATGGGATTTAGGGCGTCTTGCAATTGTCAGTATGGTGGTCAGAGTGATAGGAATCCGTAGGTTCTTGGCCATTGTCGATGGTCTGATAAGAAGGTGCGAGGCAAAAGTGTTTGATTGTGCAGGCTAAGCAAATCTGGCCAAGAGGAGAGCGTCCCTTGCATCCCGGGCAGCAACGTGGTCGCACGCTGGTGCCTTCTGGCCTGTGCAGCTTCAGATGGGTGAGCAGCAGCTTGGCGCTCTTGTTGTTGCTCCTGCTGCTGGTGGTGCTGTTGTTCATGGTTCTGCTGCTGCCACGGCTGGTCTTCGTCTGAATCTGATGTCCAGGAGGAAAGGAAATAAATAGTTCCCATGCTTCTGGTATGTACGTCAGTTGAGGAAGCGCTCAGTCAAGGTGGCGAGAGGGGTTTCCCAGGAGGTCACACTGGAGATGGGTGTCAGGCTCCCAACTTCCACAACAATGGGTATGTCTGCTAAAAGTTCCCCCAGACCTGAGACAACAAAGTTCTGCCACCTGCAAATGATGATTGCTGAAAACTCCTTTTTAATGGTGGAGCTGCAGCTGTTAGTGAGCAATCCACTTGTGAGGCCGCCAGGTTTCACTGGCGTGTTTCAGAGGAGGCAGGAAACACGTGGGAAAAGTGTTAAAATCAGAAAGGCCTCTCAAAATGGGATTATAGAGGCAGTTAACTGGTTGTTAAGGGCCTTAAGGGCCTATCCTGCCTCTTGGAGGCGGGATGGAAACGGGGTCAGAAAGCACACATTTGGGAAAATTGCTCGGAGGCGGGATGGAGGCGGGATTGAGCCCACCCGCCATTTTTTGCGATTTTACCACCTCACACGCCTCCAATCCCGCCTCCTCGGGCCTGGCAAAATCGAGCCCAATGTATCTGTTTAACATCCCGGGATTCATTTCCGTCGCTTGCTCTCCCCCATCGCCCAATGTAACTTGTACATCTTTCGGCACCACCCTCCCTCTCTCTCTCTCTCTGTACCGCTGTAGAAAAGGCGCTTAAGATGGCATACTAGATACTTTCCTTTATTAGCTGAGGAATATGGAATACAAGAGCAAGGAGGTTATGCTAGAACTGTATCAAACACCAATTAGGCCACAGCTAGAGTACTGTGTACAGTTCTGGTCACATTACAGGAAAGATGCGATTGCTCTAGAGAGGGTACAGAGGAGATTTACGGCACAGACACGATGGGCCGCAAAACTATCGGGCAGTAATAGTCGGGGATTTCAACTACCCCAATATTAACTGGGATAAAACTAGTGTGAAGGGTATAGAGGGTGCGGAATTCCTAAAATGCATCCAGGAGAACTTTTTTAGCCAGTATGTAGCAAGCCCAACAAGGGAGGGGGCGGTTCTGGACTTAGTTTTAGGGAATGAAGCTGGGCAGGTAGAAGGCGTATCAGTGGGGGAGCATTTTGGTGCTAGTGACCATAATTCAGTTAGATTTAAGGTAGTTATGGAAAAGGACAAGGATAGACCAGGAATAAAAATTCTAAATTGGGGAAAAGCAAATTTTGCTAAGCTCAGAGGGGATTTAGCCAGTGGACTGGAAACAGCTACTTGAAGGTAAATCAGTGTCAGAGCAGTGGGAGGCATTCAAGGAGGAGATCCAGAGGGTTCAGACCAAATATGTGCTCTTAAAGAAAAAAGGTGGGACTAACAAATCTAGAGCCCCCTGGATGTCTAGAGACATACAGGGTAGGATAAAGAAAAAAATGGGAGGCGTATGACAGATACCGAGGGCTAAATACTGCAGAATCTTTAGAGGAGTACAGAAAGTGCAGGGGTGCAATTAAAAAGGATATTAGGAAAGCAAAGAGAGAGCATGAAAAATTCTTGGCAAGTAAAATCAAGGAAAACCCAAAGATGTTTTATAAATATATTAAGAGTAAGAGGATAACTAAAGAAAGTGTAGGGACTATCAGAGATCATGAGAGTAATTAATCTGTGTGTGGAGGCGGGAGACGTCAGTAGGGCTCTTGATGAATACTTTGTGTCTGTTAAGCGAAGCAAAAGAGGAAATAGCAGAGGCCCTGACCATCATTTTCCAATCCTCTCTGGCTTCAGGTGTGGTGCCGGAGGACTGCTAATGTGGTACCCCTTGTTTAAAGAGGGAGAAAAGGATAGACCGAGTCATTTAATTACAGGTCAGTCAGTGGTGGGAAAATTATTGGAAAGAATTCTGAAGGACAGGATAAATCTTCATTTAGAAAGACACGGATTAATCAAGGATAGTCAGCACGGATTGGTGGGATAGGCTCGAAGGGGTGAATGGCCTCCTACATCAACCAATGTGTGTGTGTCTCTTCTCTATTCAGGGGTCAGGGACACCCAGCTCAGGCTTTGATTCACTGCACACTGATGGGGGTTGGGGGGGAACACCTTCCTGCAGCGAGGAATATGTCTGGAGCTGGGATCGTACTGTGCGTAAAGGTTGGGAATGCCAGTCAGCCTCTGCATGTCTCCATCTCTTGCTCCACGTCTGCCCCTCTGATTTCTAATGCCCCCCATCTCAGTCTCTCTCTTCCTGTATCCCCAGGCTTCTCAAACTCTATCCAATTAGGTTCCAGACACTCATTATACAGCCATCGAGTGAGCGGCGACAGCCATTTTGTGCTTGGTGCGGGGGGGGGGGATAATACATGGATGGAGATATATGGGGGTCTTATACAGGGGGCTGTGGAGTTTCACCAAGGGGGAGGAGGCAAGGAGTTTCACAGAGGGAGAGAGATACAGGGCAAAGTGTACAGGGAGATGGGGTGAATTATACAGGGGGAGTTATTGTACAGGAGTGGCATACACGTGGATTATACAGCGGGGGGGGGGGGGAGATTATACAGGGGCGTCGACGGGGAATTATACGTGGGTGGAGGAGATAAGAGGGGCGGAATTAAATGGGGTATTCTACAGCTGGCTGGGTGGAATTCACAGGTGGATTAAACGGGGCATTTCATAGCGGGGGAAATTAAACACGGAGATTAAACAGGGAATTGCAGTGAGGAATTATACGGGGGGAGCTTCACGAGGGGCTGTAGTATACAGGGTAATATACAGGGAGGGGGTTTAATGGGGTGTAGTATACCAGGGGGCAGGGGGGGAAGATTCACAGGGGTATAGTATAGACCAGGGGGGTTTCTGCAGAGGGCAGCTTCACCAGGGGTATTATACGGTGGGTGGAGAGAGAGTTTCACGGGCGTGTTATATACGGGGGGAGGAGTTTCACGGGGGTATTATACAGGCCGCAGGATATGGGGGGATGGAGATATACGGGGGGGGGGGGGGGAGAATTAGACAGTGGAGGGGAGGACATAACGGGCAATAAAAGGGGCAGTTCACAGGGCTGGAGTTAGGAATAAACAGGATATACAGGGGGGGAATTAGACAGCGGAGGGGAGGAATTAACAGGGGCAATAAAAAGGGGCAGTTGGCAGGGCTGGAGTTAGGAAGAAACAACGTTTGGTGCGGGGGGGGCAGCCATTTTGTGCTTGGTGCGGGGGGCAGCCATTTTGTGCTTGGTGCGGGGGGGCAGCCATTTTGTGCTTGGTGCGGGGGGGGCAGCCATTTAGTGCTTGGTGCGGGGGGAGCCGTTTTACAGCGTTTGTGTTCGGCTGGACATGAATTAAACAAATTAAAGAGGGTCGTGAGTTGGAGCCGCACCAGGTAAGTGAGTCACACAAGCGGCAAAATAGAGTTTCACCAGCAGTGGGGATTATACATGGATGGAGATATATGGGGGTCTTATACAGGGGGCTGTGGAGTTTCACCAAGGGGGAGGAGGCAAGGAGTTCCACAGAAGGAGAGAGATACAGGGCAAAGTGTACAGGGAGATGTGGTGAATTATACAGGGGGAGTTATTGTACAGGAGTGGCATACGGGTGGATTATACAGCGGGGGGGGGATAGGTGAGGTGAATTATGCAAGTGGGGGTAATTCACGGGGATTAAACAGGGCATTTCAAAGCGAGGGAAATTATACGTGGAGAGTTTCATGGTGGGGGGAGATTCACGAGGGTGTAGTATGCAGGGGTATTATAGGGGGTTGGCGGATTTTAAAGGGGTGTATTATAGGGGGGGTGTCACAGGAGCTTTAGTTACAGGGTTTTATACAGAGGGGGAGAAGAAGAGTACCACAGGGGCATTATACAGGGCGTAGTATAGTGGGGGTGGGGGGGGGGTGTATTATACAGGGGGATGGAGATAACCGGGGGGATTAGACAGCGGAGGGGAGGAATTCATGCGGGGGGGCGGTACAGAACAGTGGGGGGGGGAGGTAGATACAGAATCAACATGCAGCGGGGTACGAGCACGGGTTAGATACAGAGTAAAGCTCCCTCTACACTGTCCCATCAAACACTCCCAGGGCAGGTACAGCACGGGTTAGATACAGAGTAAAGCTCCCTCTACACTGTCCCATCAAACACACCCAGGGCAGGTACAGCACGAGTTAGATACAGAGTAAAGCTCTCTCTACACTGTCCCATCAAACACACCCAGGGCAGGTACAGCATGGGTTAGATACAGAGTAAAGCTCCCTCTACACTGTCCCATCCAACACTCCCAGGGCAGGTACAGCACAGGTTAGATACAGAGTAAAGCTCCCTCTACACTGTCCCATCCAACACTCCCAGGGCAGGTACAGCACAGGTTAGATACAGAGTAAAGCTCCCTCTACACTGTCCCATCCAACACTCCCAGGGCTGGTACAGCATGGGTTAGATACAGAGTAAAGCTCCCTCTACACTGTCCCATCAAACACTCCCAGGGCAGACACAGTACGGGTTAGATACAGAGTAAAGCTCCCTCTACACTGTCCCATCAAACACTCCCAGGGCAGACACAGTACGGGTTAGATACAGAGTAAAGCTCCCTCTACACTGTCCCATCCAACACTCCCAGGGCAGGTACAGCACAGGTTAGATACAGAGTAAAGCTCCCTCTACACTGTCCCATCCAACACTCCCAGGGCAGGTACAGCACAGGTTAGATACAGAGTAAAGCTCCCTCTACACTGTCCCATCCAACACTCCCAGGGCTGGTACAGCACGGGTTAGATACAGAGTAAAGCTCCCTCTACACTGTCCCATCAAACACTCCCAGGGCAGGTACAGCACGGGTTAGATACAGAGTAAAGCTCCCTCTACACTGTCCCATCCAACACACCCAGGGCAGGTACAGCACGAGTTAGATAGAGAGTAAAGCTCCCTCTACACTGTCCCATCAAACATTCCCAGGACAGGTACAGCACGAGTTAGATACAGAGTAAAGGTCCCTCTACACTGTCCCATCAAACACTCCAGAGCAGACACAGTACGGGTTAGATACAGAGTAAAGCTTCATTCATTGTTCTCTAACAGTGCACTTTAATCCCAAACTCTAGGGTGTCCTTTTTGCCCTCACGTGATATTTCCCATTTCCAACCCCAGCCGTGTGCTAATTGTGTGACAGTTTCAGTGAGCAGGACAGACGAGGGATAACCCTGCTCCTCGGTGACCCTCCCTGGAACTGCGATAAAGAAACGGTTTACACTTTATATAACGTCTTTCGCCACCTCCGGAAGTTCCAAAGCACACCGCGGCTAATGCCGGACATTTTGAAGTGTGGTCAGGGCTGTAATGCAAGGAAACACAGCAGCCAGTTTCTACACAGCAAGATCCCACAATTGTTCTGAAGCGGCCAATCTGAAGCGAGGTGGCAGCTGGGGAATTGCAGACAGTGGAGAGGGAGCTGCCCCGTTGGGCAAGTACCCTGCAAGGCCGTCCATGGGGTGTAACGCACTTTGCCAGTATCGAGCCCTGTGTGTCATCGCTGCTTGAACTTTCGGGGTCAAACTCACCTCTTTCCTTTGAATCCTCCCCCTCCCCCCCCCGACAGGAAGCCAGGGCCCAGCAGATGAAGGTCTCTGCGCAATACGTGAACGAGATCGAGGTTGCCAAAGCGCAGCGCGATTACGAGCTGAAGAAAGCCGTCTACGCCTCTGTAGTCGAGAATCGCCTTGCCCGATTAAAGCGACTCCGCTATCTCATTTGAGACTTCAATATTTATACCCTTTCTCAGTTGCATTTCCTTTAAGGTTTCTGCCGATGCAAGTTAATTATCACTCTTCATCTTTCTGCTGACCTCTGCAATTCTTTACTGCCACATCAGCTTGTAATGTTCCAGAATCTGCCGCATCTCCACGTGTTCTGGGTTCACCAGATAAAAAGGTGTGAAAGGCGGGTGTCCCTTATTTTATGTGTCATCTTTACGAAGTTTAATTTATATCACATATCCAAGGTTGACCATTGTGTTGTTCCCAAAAGGTCAGCCACTCGGAGCCATCCCATTCTTCTGTTTCAATGAGGCCACACTCGCTGCAAAGCAGAGGGAATACCAGGATTAAGAGATCCCTTTTTTTCCCCCCGCTCGCTCCCTCCCAGCCCCAGCAATCCCGTGCCCACGGATGGTGCACAATGCAGGGACGCCCAGGAACGATCGTGGATGAGTGAGTGAGTGAGTCAGGGACTTCCTCCCCCACCCGCAGGGTCAAAGGTGATACTTCTCTCTCTGGTCCGCACAGACGAGGAAAGTCACAAAGAAAAGTAAGACTTGCATTTCTTTAGCGCCTTTCACCACCTCAGGACATCCCAAAGTGCCTCGCAGCCAGTGAAGTACTTTTTGAAGTGTAGTCACTGTGGTAATGTGGGAAACTCGGCAGCCAAATTTGCGCACAGCAAGATCCCACAACCAGGAACACGGTAATGACCAGATCATCTCTTTTTTTAGTGATGTTGATTGTGGGATAAATATTGGCCAGGACACCGGGGGATAACTCCCCCTGCTCCTCTTCAGAATGGTGGCCGTGGGATCTTTCACATCCACCTGAGAGCAGACGGGGCCTGGGTTTAACGTCTCATCCGAAAGACGGCACCTCCGACAGTGCAGCACTCCCCTCAGCACTGCACTGGGAGTGTCGGCCTGGATTTTTGTACTCGAGTCTCTGGAGTGGGGACTTGCGGGTGTGGAATGAGAGTTCTCGGCCCTGGTTTACCTGCCGCGTCTGTCTCTCTCGAAGGGCCCTCTTCCATCTTCCTTCTGTTTTGTCTCTTTTTTTCTAGGTTGAAGCTCATCATGGAGGCAGAGGCAGAGGCTGAGTCCATACGAGTGAGTACTGTCCGCCCTTGCGTCGAGCAGAGCCTTGGTCAGACCCCCCGGTCAGACCCCTGTCTGAAGCACTGCGTTCAGTTCTGGGCAATGCACCTCAGGCAGGATATATCGGCCTTGATGGGGGTGGTGCACAGATTCACCAGTCTGATACCGGGGCTTAAAGGGTTAAATTGTTGAGGACAGGTTGCATAGACTAGGCTTGGATTCCCTTGAGTATAGAAGGATGTGGGGAAAGAGCAGTGGGGAGTGGGACTAATTGGATCGGTTTTTCAAGGAGCCAGCACAAGCACGATGGGCCGAATGGCCTCCTTGAGTGCTGTTTATGATCGATTCTAATTGAGGTGTTTAAAATAATATTGATTTGATAGGGTAGGTACAAAAAACAACTACGTCCTCTGCTGTGAGAATCCAGAAGGGTTAAGGGGACAAAACCTCAAAATTCGAGCCAGGCCATTTGGGGGTGAAATCAGGAAGTGCCTTTTCACACACAGGGTCGTGGAAATCTAAAACAGGCGGCTGAAGGCACGGCCGGCAATGGTGGGGTGAAGGATATCGGGGGTGCGCAAGAGGCCAGAATTGGAGGAGCGTAGCGATGGCGGAGGGCGGAAGGGTTGGAGGGCTAACGTAGTACCATTGTTCAAGAAGGGTAGTCGGGATAAACCAGGGAATTACAGGCCAGTGAGCCTAACATCAGTGGTAGGGAAATTATTGGAAAAAATTCTGAGGGACAGAATTAGTCTCCACTTGGAGAGGCAAGATTAATCAAGGATAGTCAGCATGGCTTTGTCAGGGGGAGATCATGTCTGACCAATTTGATTGAATTTTTCGAGGGGGTGACTAGGTGTGTGGATGAGGGTAGTGCAGTGGATGTGGTCTACATGGACTTCAGTAAGGCTTTTGACAAAGTCCCGCATGGGAGACTGGTCAAGAAGGTAAGAGCCCATGGGGTCCAGGGCAATTTGACACATTGGATCCAAAATTGGCTTAGTGGCAGGAGGCAGAGGGTGATGGTCGAAGGTTGTTTTGGTGACTGGAAGCCTGTGTCCAATGGTGTACCGCAGGGATCGGTGCTGGGTCCTTTGCTGTTTGTAGTGTACATTAATGATTTACATATGAATGTAGGAGGTATGATCAGTAAGTTCGCAGACGACACGAAAATTGGTGGAGTGGTAAATAGCGAGGAGGGAAGCCTCAGGCTACAGGACGATATAGACGGGATGGTTAGATGGGCAGAACAGTGGCAAATGGAATTTAACCCTGAAAAGTGAGGTGATGCATTTTGGGAGGACAAATAAGGCAAGGGAATACACAATGAATGGTAGGACCCTCGGAAGGGCAGAGGATCAGAGGGACCTTGGTGTGCATGTACATAGATCCCTGAAGGCAGCAGGACAGGTAGATAAGGTGGTTAAAAAGGCATATGGGATACTTGCCTTCGTTAGCCAAGGCATAGAATATAAGAGCAGGGAGATTATGATGGAGCTGTACAAAACGCTAGTTAGGCCACAGCTGGAATACTGTGTGCAGTTCTGGTCGCCACACTATAGGAAGGATGTGATTACATTGGAGAGGGTGCAGAGGAGATTCACCAGGATGTTACCTGGGCTGGAGCGCTTGAGCTATGAAGAGAGACTGGACAGTCTGGGGTTGTTTTCCTTAGAGCAGAGAAGGCTGAGGGGGGACCTGATTGAGGTGTACAAAATTATGAGGGGCATAGATAGAGTAGATAGAAAGGA
>JASTWF010001943.1:17500-49668 GCA_030390025.1 Squalus acanthias | reverse complement strand
AGGGGGGGAGGGGGGAGTAGTCAGGACACTAGGGGGGAGGGGGAGTAGTCAGGACACTAGGGGGGGAGGGGGGAGTAGTCAGGACACTAGGGGGGGAGGGGGAGTAGTCAGGACACTAGGGGGGGAGGGGGGAGTAGTCAGGACACTAGGGGGGGAGGGGGGAGTAGTCAGGACACTAGGGGGGGAGGGGGAGTAGTCAGGACACTAGGGGGGGAGGGGGGAGTAGTCAGGACACTAGGGGGGGAGGGGGGAGTAGTCAGGACACTAGGGGGGAGGGGGAGTAGTCAGGACACTAGGGGGGAGGGGGGAGTAGTCAGGACACTAGGGGGGAGGGGGGAGTAGTCAGGACACTAGGGGGGAGGGGGGAGTAGTCAGGACACTAGGGGGGGAGGGGGAGTAGTCAGGACACTAGGGGGGGAGGGGGGAGTAGTCAGGACACTAGGGGGGAGGGGGAGTAGTCAGGACACTAGGGGGGAGGGGGAGTAGTCAGGACACTAGGGGGGAGGGGGAGTAGTCAGGACACTAGGGGGGAGGGGGAGTAGTCAGGACACTAGGGGGGAGGGGGAGTAGTCAGGACACTAGGGGGAGGGGGAGTAGTCAGGACACTAGGGGGGAGGGGGGAGTAGTCAGGACACTAGGGGGGAGGGGGAGTAGTCAGGACACTAGGGGGAGGGGGAGTAGTCAGGACACTAGGGGGGAGGGGGAGTAGTCAGGACACTAGGGGGGAGGGGGGAGTAGTCAGGACACTAGGGGGGAGGGGGAGTAGTCAGGACACTAGGGGGGAGGGGGAGTAGTCAGGACACTAGGGGGGGAGGGGGAGTAGTCAGGACACTAGGGGGGAGGGGGAGTAGTCAGGACACTAGGGGGGAGGGGGAGTAGTCAGGACACTAGGGGGGAGGGGGGAGTAGTCAGGACACTGGGGGGGAGGGGGGAGTAGTCAGGACACTAGGGGGGGAGGGGGGAGTAGTCAGGACACTAGGGGGGAGGGGGAGTAGTCAGGACACTAGGGGGGGAGGGGGAGTAGTCAGGACACTAGGGGGGGAGGGGGAGTAGTCAGGACACTGGGGGGAGGGGGGAGGAGTCGGGACCCTGGGGTCGGAGCCGGGACCCTGGGGTCGGAGCCGGGACCCTGGGGTCGGAGCCGGGACCCTGGGGTCGGAGCCGGGACCCTGGGGTCGGAGCCGGGACCCTGGGGTCGGAGCCGGGACTCTAGGGGCGGGGTGTGCTGCTCAGTGTATGAGGGTTGCAGTCCTTCTGACCATCCCTGTTTGACATCCCTGTTTGACTTTTGACCCCCAGGTGGGGAAAACCTTTGAGTTGTTGAATTGCGACAAGCACAAGTCGATCATCCTGAAACACGGCCGGGATCCCGGCGCCATTCGCCCAGACATCGCACACCAGGTGAGTCGGAGGCCCACCGTGTTGGCGGTTGCAGATAAGCCAACCTGCGACATTGGCCCTACTCCAGGAGCTCGACCACTCGGACCCTCTCCCCCCCCATGTTGGACAGGAACTGAGGGCTGGAGGAGTGTCCGTGCTCGTTGCGCCCCGCCGCTAACTCGCGCACCGAGTCCTAATCACCCATCAACCCCTGTGCTCGCTGACTGACATTGGCTCCCGGTCCAGCAACGCACCATTTTAAAAATTCTCATCCTGATGTTCAAATCCCTCCACGGCCTCCTCGCTCCTCCCTATCTCTGTAATCTCCTCCAGCCCTCTGAGAGCTCTGCGCTCCTCCAATTCTGACCTCTTGAACATCTCCGATTTTAATCGCTCCCCACTGGTGGCTGTACCTTCAGCGGCCAAGGCCCCAAGCTTCGAAATTCCCTTGCTAAACCTCTCTCTCCTCCTTTAAGACGCTCTTTAAAACCTACCTCTTTGACCGCGCTTTTAGTCACTTGTCCTAATATTTCCTTACGTGGCTCTGTGTCAAATATTTGTCTGATTTAGGCTGCTGTGAGGAACCTTGCGACATTTAAGGCACTGTCTAAAAGCAAGTAGTTTTTGCTGCTGTCTGTGCTCAGTTATCAGGGCATAGCGTGAGGGGATGTGTGTGGGGTTGGTGAGGATGGGGTGGGACTGCTAATCCTTGGCTTTCTCACTGGGGCAGGGCCCCAGCTAGCTCCCCTGGCCCTCATCGACTGCTCCTGGGAAGTGTTGCGCGGTTCCCGATCGGTCAAGGGTGCAATTTTGGTGGGGGTTGGTACATTGAGAGTGGCTGGTTAGGTTAATCATGGCGGGCGGTGTCTTCTGGGAGGGCGCCTGGACGGTTCGGAGTGCGAGAGGGATTGAATTTTGTGACCCGAGTGGGCTTCTGACCCCGGGGACCCTTGGGCCCTGTTTGTGACCCCAGGTAACCTTTGGACCCTGTCTGTGACCCTGCTGACCCTGTTGTCTGTGCACCTGAGCGTGTTCCTGACCCCAGTGACCCTGTCCGTGACCCCGCCTGCGACCCCGGATCCTATCTGTGACCCTGTCTGACTGCTGCGGGTTCCTGACCCCGGGGACCCTGCCTGCGACCCCGTGACCCCAGAACCTGTCTGCGACCCCTGTGACCCCGGACCCTGCCTGCGACCCTGTCTGACTCCTGCAGGTTCCTGACCCCGGGGACCCTGTCTGCGACCCCTGTGACCCCGGATCCTATCTGTGACCCTGTCTGACTCCTGCAGGTTCCTGACCCCGGGGACCCTGTCTGCGACCCCTGTGACCCCGGACCCTGCCTGCGACCCTGTCTGACTCCTGCAGGTTCCTGACCCCGGGGACCCTGTCTGCGACCCCTGTGACCCCGGACCCTGCCTGCGACCCTGTCTGACTCCTGCAGGTTCCTGACCCCGGGGACCCTGTCTGCGACCCCTGTGACCCCGGATCCTATCTGTGACCCTGTCTGACTCCTGCAGGTTCCTGACCCCGGGGACCCTGTCTGCGACCCCTGTGACCCCGGACCCTGCCTGCGACCCTGTCTGACTCCTGCAGGTTCCTGACCCCGGGGACCCTGTCTGCGACCCCTGTGACCCCGGACCCTGCCTGCGACCCTGTCTGACTCCTGCAGGTTCCTGACCCCGGGGACCCTGTCTGCGACCCCTGTGACCCCGGATCCTATCTGTGACCCTGTCTGACTCCTGCAGGTTCCTGACCCCGGGGACCCTGTCTGCGACCCCTGTGACCCCGGACCCTGCCTGCGACCCTGTCTGACTCCTGCAGGTTCCTGACCCCGGGGACCCTGTCTGCGACCCCTGTGACCCCGGACCCTGCCTGCGACCCTGTCTGACTCCTGCAGGTTCCTGACCCCGGGGACCCTGTCTGCGACCCCTGTGACCCCGGACCCTGCCTGCGACCCTGTCTGACTCCTGCAGGTTCCTGACCCCGGGGACCCTGTCTGCGACCCCTGTGACCCCGGATCCTATCTGTGACTCCTGCAGATTCCTGACCCCGGGGACCCTGTCTGTGACCCCGGACCCTGCCTGCGACCCCGGTACCTAAGCTGCCCGATCTCTCCTCTCTCCACCGCAGAGTCTCCTGATGCTGATGGACAGCCCCCTGAACCGGGCCGGGCTCCTCCAGGTCTACATCCGCACTCAACGCAACGTCTTGATCGAAATCAACCCCCAGACCCGCATTCCCCGCACCTTCGACAGGTTCTGTGGGCTAATGGGTAAGTGGAGGTACCGCCATCGGTCATTGTTATGGTGGGAGGTTGGGGGGGGGGGCGCGTCATTTGCCTCTCACTGGTCTAACCGGCTCTTACCCTCGATCTCTTCCAGTCCAGCTGTTGCACAAGTTGAGCGTCCGAGCAGCAGACGGCCCCCAGAGACTCCTGAAGGTACGTCCCCAACAACATCCGTAACCGCCCGTAACAAGGGGCCAGGGCATTCCTCTGCGAGATTTCTCTTCAGCTCGCAGCCCGGCTTTCCTATGTAAACGTCACTGGCGGTGGGTGTAATTACAGTGTGACCTTTACAGAGGAAATGTCCATTCGAAATACGAAGAGTCTATTGACACCATTGTGTCAGCCAATGAGTTAGGGCCAGGGCGGGACTTGCAGCAAACAGTGTATTTACTCAGCAAGCGGAGTCCATTTTACGGCAAGCGGAGTCTTTTTTACAGCAAACAGTCTTTATTACAGCAAACAGTGTCTATTTTACGGCAAACAGAGTCTATTTTACGGCAAACAGAGTCTATTTTACGGCAAACAGAGTCTATTTTACGGCAAACAGAGTCTATTTTACGGCAAACAGAGTCTATTTTACGGCAAACAGAGTCTATTTTACGGCAAACAGAGTCTATTTTACGGCAAACAGAGTCTATTTTACGGCAAACAGAGTCTATTTTACGGCAAACAGTCTATTTTACGGCAAACAGAGTCTATTTTACGGCAAACAGAGTCTATTTTACGGCAAACAGAGTCTATTTTACGGCAAACAGAGTCTATTTTACGGCAAACAGAGTCTATTTTACGGCAAACAGAGTCTATTTTACGGCAAACAGAGTCTATTTTACGGCAAACAGTCTATTTTACGGCAAACAGAGTCTATTTTACGGCAAACAGTGTCTATTTTACAGCAAACAGTCTATTTTACAGCAAAAATGAGAAGTCGCACAACACCAGGTTATAGTCCAACAGATTTATTTAATTTTACAAGCTTTCGGAGCTGTCGCTCCTTCCTCAGGTAAGTTAGCAGTGAGAGAATCTCCCAGAATTCACAATTTAAACACAGACAAAATCTAATTTTACGGCAAGCGCAGTCTATTTAACCAGAGTCTCTACGCACCACTGCAAAAGGAACTCGTGACCGAAAGTGCAGCAAAATCACCCGACATTAGCAGAATGAATTGTCCAGCTAGAGGCAGTGAGTGGAGGATAGTGCAGTGTGGGAGTACCTTCACCACACGGACTGCAGTGGTTCAAGAAGGCGGCTCACCACCACCTTCTCAAGGGCAACTAGGGATGGGCAATAAATGCTGGCCTTGCCGGCGACGCCCACATCCCATGAACGAATAAAAAAAAAAAATAGGCACGTCATCCAAAGTATGGGGGTGGAATCGATCCCAGTCACTTCCAGCACGTGCGAGACTGATGGGGGAAATTTCCCGCTCATCTCCATTCCGGCTGGGGCACCGTGGTGTCACGATGTGAAGCCTTGTCAATGTTGACATGCACGCCCTCCTCTCTCGCAGGTGATCAAGAACCCAGTGATCGATCACCTTCCCGTGGGATGCCCGAAGATCGGAATGACGTTCCACACGGATGAGGTAGTGAGTCCCAGTGAGCTGGTGCCCAAGGAGGAGTCTGCAGTGTTGGTTGTTGGAGCCTTTGCCCACGGTTCGGTAAGCATTTGTCGGTTAAAAGATGCAATTCAATCCCAAACTAATCCCACAGCCCCGCTCTCTCCCCATAGAGCCCTGTATCAATCCCAAACTAATCCCACAGCCCCGCTCTCTCCCCAGAGAGCCCTGTATCAATCCCAAACTAATCCCACTGCCCCGCTCTCTCCCCATAGAGCCCTGTATCAATCCCAGACTAATCCCACTGCCCCGCTCTCTCCCCATAGCCCTGTATCAATCCCAAACTAATCCCACTGCCCCGCTCTCTCCCCATAGCCCTGTATCAATCCCAAACTAATCCCACGGCCCCGCTCTCTCCCCATAGAGCCCTGTATCAATCCCAAACTAATCCCACGGCCCTGCTCTCTCCCCATAGCCCTGTATCAATCCCAAACTAATCCCACGGCCCCGCTCTCTCCCCATAGAGCCCTGTATCAATCCCAGACTAATCCCACTGCCCCGCTCTCTTCCCATAGAGCCCTGTATCAATCCCAAACTAATCCCACTGCCCCGCTCTCTTCCCATAGAGCCCTGTATCAATCCCAAACTAATCCCACTGCCCCGCTCTTTCCCCATAGAGCCCTGTATCAATCCCAAACTAATCCCACTGCCCCGCTCTCTTCCCATAGAGCCCTGTATCAATCCCAAACTAATCCCACGGCCCCGCTCTCTCCCCATAGAGCCCTGTATCAATCCCAAACTAATCCCACTACCCCGCTCTCTTCCCATAGAGCCCTGTATCAATCCCAAACTAATCCCACGGCCCCGCTCTCTCCCCATAGAGCCCTGTATCAATCCCAAACTAATCCCCGCTCTCTCCCCATAGAGCCCTGTATCAATCCCAAACTAATCCCACGGCCCCGCTCCCACCCCATAGAGCCCTGTATCAATCCCAAACTAATCCCACGGCCCCGCTCTCTCCCCATAGCCCTGTATCAATCCCAAACTAATCCCACGGCCCCGCTCCCACCCCATAGCCCTGTATCAATCCCAAACTAATCCCACTGCCCCGCTCTCTCCCCATAGCTCTGTATCAATCCCAAACTAATCCCACAGCCCCTCTCCCCATAGCCCTGTATCAATCCCAAACTAATCCCACTGCCCTGCTCTCTCCCCATAGCCCTGTATCAATCCCAAACTAATCCCACGGCCCCGCTCTCTCCCCATAGAGCCCTGTATCAATCCCAAACTAATCCCACTGCCCCGCTCTCTCCCCACAGCCCTGTATCAATCCCAAACTAATCCCACTGCCCCGCTCTCTCCCCACAGCCCTGTATCAATCCCAAACTAATCCCACTGCCCCGCTCTCTCCCCATAGCCCTGTATCAATCCCCAACTAATCCCCGCTCTCTCCCCATAGCCCTGTATCAATCCCAAACTAATCTCCGCCCTCTCCGCATAGCCCTGTATCAATCCCAAACTAATCTCTGCTCTCTCCCCATAACCGTGTCAATCCCCACTATCACCACAGAGCATGATGTCTATCACAAACTTATCCCTGCTCTCTCCCCATAACCCTGTATCAATCCCAAATTAATCCCCGCTCTCTACCTACAGCCCTGTATTAATCCCAAACTAATCCCCGCTCTCTCCCCATAGCCCTGTATCAATCTCAAACTAATCCCCGCTCTCTCCACCTAGCCCTGCATCAATCCCCGACTAATCTCCGCTCTCTCCCCATAGCCCTGTATCAATCCCAAACAAATCCCCACTCTCTCCCCATCGCCCTGTATCATTCACCAACTAATCCATCTGCCCCGGTGTCTCCTCATAGCCCTGCATCAATCCTCAACTAATCCCACTACCCTGCTCACTCCCAAAGCCCTGTATCAATCCCAAACTAATCTCCGCTCTCTCCCCATAGCTCTGTATCAATCCCAAACTAATCTCCGCTCTCTCACCATAGCCCTGTATCAATCCTAAACTAATCCCACTGCCCCGCTCTCTCCCCATAGAGCCATCTATCAATCCCAAACTAATCCCACGGCCCCGCTCTCTCCCCATAGCCCTGTATCAATCCCCAACTAATCTCTGCTCTCTCCCCATAGAGCCATCTATCAATCCCAAACTAATCCCACGGCCCCGCTCTCTCCCCATAGCCCTGTATCAATCCCCAACTAATCTTCGCTCTCTCCCCATAGAGCCATCTATCAATCCCAAACTAATCCCACGGCCCCGCTCTCTCCCCATAGTCCTGTATCAATCCCAAACTAATCTCTGCTCTCTCCCCATAGCCCTGTATCAATCCCAAACTAATTGCTGCTCTCTCCCCATTGCCCTGCATCAATCCCAAACTTATCCCTGCTCTCTTCCCATAGCCCTGTATCAATCCCAAACAAATCCCCGCGCTCTACCCATAGCCCTGTATCAATTCCCAACTAATCTCCGCTCTCCCCATAGCCCTGTGTCAATCCCAAACTAATCCCCGCTCTCTACCCATAGCCCTGTATCAATTCCCAACTAATCTCCGCTCTCCCCATAGCCCTGTATCAATCCCAAATTAATCCCCGCGCTCTCCCCATAGCTCTGTATCATTCACCAACTAATCCATCTGCCCCTCTGTCTCCTCATAGCCCTTCATCAATCCTCAACTAATCCCACTACCCTGCTCATCCCATACCCCTGTATCAATCCCAAACTAATCCCCGGTCTCCACCCATAGCCCTGTGTCAATCCCAAACTAATCTCTCCTCACTCCCCATAGCCCTGTATCAATCCCCAACTAATCCA
Organism: Squalus acanthias; assembly: GCA_030390025.1. NCBI lineage: Eukaryota > Metazoa > Chordata > Chondrichthyes > Squaliformes > Squalidae > Squalus > Squalus acanthias. The sequence continues at coordinate 41,616 of JASTWF010001943.1, read as the reverse complement.
TCTGCCCCGCTCTCTCCTCATAGCCCTGCATCAATCCTCAACTAATCCCACTGCCCTGCTCACTCCCATAGCCCAGTATCAATCCCAAACTAATCTCCGCTCTCTACCCATAGCCCTGTATCAATCCCTAAATAATCTCCGCTCTCTCCCCATAGCCGTGTATCAATCCCAAACTAATCTTCACTCTCTCCCCATAGCCCTGTATCAATCCCAAACTAATCCCCGCTCTCTCCCCATAGCCCTGTATTAATCCCAAACTAATCTTCACTCTGTCCACATAGCCCTGTATCAATCCCAAACTAATCCCCGCTCTCTCCCCATAGCCCTGTATCAATCCCCAACTAATCTCCGCTCTCTCCCCATAGCCCTGTATCAATCCCTAACTAATCTCTGCTCTCTCCCCATAGCCCTGTATTAATCCCAAACTAATCTTCACTCTCTCCCCATAGCCCTGTATGAATCCCCAACTAATCCCCGCTCTCTCCCCATAGCCCTGTATCAATCCCAAACTAATCTTCGCTCTCTCCCCATAGCCCTTTATCACTCCGAAACTAATCCCTGCTCTCTCCCCATAGCCCTGTATCAATCCGAAATTAATACCCGCTCTCTCCCCATAGCCCTGTATCAATCCCAAACTAATCTTCGCTCTCTCCCCATAGCCCTTTATCACTCCGAAACTAATCCCTGCTCTCTCCCCATAGCCCTGTATCAATCCGAAATTAATACCCGCTCTCTCCCCATAGCCCTGTATCAATCCCAAACTAATCTCCGCGCTCTCCCCATAGCCCTGTATCAATCCCAAACTAATCTCTGCTCTCTCCCCATAACCCTGTGTCAATCCCCACTATCTCCCCAGAGCCCGATGTCTATCACAAACTTATCCATGCTCTCTCCCCATAGCCCTGTATCAATCCCCAACTAATCCCCGCTCACTCCCCATAGCCCTGTAGCAATCCCAAACTAATCCCTGCTCTCTCCCCATAGCCTTGTATCAATCCACAATTAATCCCACTGCCCCGCTCTCTCCCCATTGCCCTGTATCAATCCCAAACTTATCCCTGCTCTCTTCCCATAGCCCTGTATCAATCCCCAACTAATCTCCGCTCTCGCCCCATAGCCCTGTATCAATCCCAAACTAATCTCCGCTCTCTCCACATAGCCCTGTATCAATCCCAAACTAATCCCCGCTCTCTCCCCATAGAGCCCTGTATCAATCCCAAACTAATCCCACGGCCCCGCTCTCTCCCCATAGAGCCCTGTATCAATCCCAAACAAATCCCACGGCCCCGCTCCCACCCCATAGAGCCCTGTATCAATCCCAAACTAATCCCACGGCCCCGCTCTCTCCCCATAGCCCTGTATCAATCCCAAACTAATCCCACGGCCCCGCTCCCACCCCATAGCCCTGTATCAATCCCAAACTAATCCCACTGCCCCGCTCTCTCCCCATAGCTCTGTATCAATCCCAAACTAATCCCACAGCCCCTCTCCCCATAGCCCTGTATCAATCCCAAACTAATCCCACTGCCCTGCTCTCTCCCCATAGAGCCCTGTATCAATCCCAAACTAATCCCACTGCCCCGCTCTCTCCCCATAGCCCTGTATCAATCCCAAACTAATCCCACTGCCCCGCTCTCTCCCCATAGCCCTGTATCAATCAACAACTAATCCCCGCTCTCTCCCCATAGCCCTGTATCAATCCCAAACTAATCTCCGCCCTCTCTGCATAGCCCTGTATCAATCCCAAACTAATCTCTGCTCTCTCCCCATAACCGTGTCAATCCCCACTATCACCACAGAGCATGATGTCTATCACAAACTTATCCCTGCTCTCTCCCCATAACCCTGTATCAATCCCAAATTAATCCCCGCTCTCTACCTACAGCCCTGTATTAATCCCAAACTAATCCCCGCTCTCTCCCCATAGCCCTGTATCAATCTCAAACTAATCCCCGCTCTCTCCACCTAGCCCTGCATCAATCCCCGACTAATCTCCGCTCTCTCCCCATAGCCCTGTATCAATCCCAAACAAATCCCCACTCTCTCCCCATCGCCCTGTATCATTCACCAACTAATCCATCTGCCCCGGTGTCTCCTCATAGCCCTGCATCAATCCTCAACTAATCCCACTACCCTGCTCACTCCCAAAGCCCTGTATCAATCCCAAACTAATCTCCGCTCTCTACCCAGAGCCCTGTATCAATCCCAAACTAATCTCCGCTCTCTCCCCATAGCTCTGTATCAATCCCAAACTAATCTCCGCTCTCTCACCATAGCCCTGTATCAATCCTAAACTAATCCCACTGCCCCGCTCTCTCCACATAGAGCCCTGTATCAATCCCAAACTAATCGCACTGCCCCGCTCTCTCCCCATAGAGCCATCTATCAATCCCAAACTAATCCCACGGCCCCGCTCTCTCCCCATAGCCCTGTATCAATCCCCAACTAATCTCTGCTCTCTCCCCATAGAGCCATCTATCAATCCCAAACTAATCCCACGGCCCCGCTCTCTCCCCATAGCCCTGTATCAATCCCCAACTAATCTCTGCTCTCTCCCCATAGAGCCATCTATCAATCCCAAACTAATCCCACGGCCCCGCTCTCTCCCCATAGTCCTGTATCAATCCCCAACTAATCCCCGCTCTCTCCCCATAGCCCTGTATCAATCCCAAACTAATCTCTGCTCTCTCCCCATAGCCCTGTATCAATCCCAAACTAATCTCTGCTCTCTCCCCATAGCCCTGTATCAATCCCAAACTTATCCCTGCTCTCTTCCCATAGCCCTGTATCAATCCCAAACAAATCCCCGCGCTCTACCCATAGCCCTGTATCAATTCCCAACTAATCTCCGCTCTCCCCATAGCCCTGTGTCAATCCCAAACTAATCCCCGCTCTCTACCCATAGCCCTGTATCAATTCCCAACTAATCTCCGCTCTCCCCATAGCCCTGTATCAATCCCAAATTAATCCCCGCGCTCTCCCCATAGCTCTGTATCATTCACCAACTAATCCATCTGCCCCTCTGTCTCCTCATAGCCCTTCATCAATCCTCAACTAATCCCACTACCCTGCTCATCCCATACCCCTGTATCAATCCCAAACTAATCCCCGGTCTCCACCCATAGCCCTGTGTCAATCCCAAACTAATCTCTCCTCACTCCCCATAGCCCTGTATCAATCCCCAACTAATCCATCTGCCCCGCTCTCTCCTCATAGCCCTGCATCAATCCTCAACTAATCCCACTGCCCTGCTCACTCCCATAGCCCAGTATCAATCCCAAACTAATCTCCGCTCTCTACCCATAGCCCTGTATCAATCCCAAACTAATCCCCGCTCTCTCCCCATAGCCGTGTATCAATCCCAAACTAATCTTCACTCTCTCCCCATAGCCCTGTATCAATCCCAAACTAATCCCCGCTCTCTCCCCATAGCCCTGTATTAATCCCAAACTAATCTTCACTCTGTCCACATAGCCCTGTATCAATCCCAAACTAATCCCCGCTCTCTCCCCATAGCCCTGTATCAATCCCCAACTAATCTCCGCTCTCTCCCCATAGCCCTGTATCAATCCCTAACTAATCTCTGCTCTCTCCCCATAGCCCTGTATCAATCCGAAACTAATCTTCGCTCTCTCCCCATAGCCCTTTATCACTCCGAAACTAATCCCTGCTCTCTCCCCATAGCCCTGTATCAATCCGAAATTAATACCCGCTCTCTCCCCATAGCCCTGTATCAATCCCAAACTAATCTCCGCGCTCTCCCCATAGCCCTGTATCAATCCCAAACTAATCTCTGCTCTCTCCCCATAACCCTGTGTCAATCCTCACTATCTCCCCAGAGCCCGATGTCTATCACAAACTTATCCATGCTCTCTCCCCATAGCCCTGTATCAATCCCCAACTAATTTCTGCACTCTCCCCATCGCCCTGTATCATTCACCAACTAATTCATCTGCCCCTCTGTCTCCTCATAGCCCTGCATCAATTCTCAACTAATCCCACTACCCTGCTCATCCCATAGCCCTGTGTCAATCCCAAACTAATCCCCGGTCTCTGCCCATAGCTCTGTATCAATCCCTAACTAATCTCCGCTCTCTCCCCATAGCCCTGTATCAATCCCCAACTAATCCCCGCTCACTCCCCATAGCCCTGTAGCAATCCCAAACTAATCCCTGCTCTCTCCCCATAGCCCTGTATCAATCCACAATTAATCCCACTGCCCCGCTCTCTCCCCATTGCCCTGTATCAATCCCAAACTTATCCCTGCTCTCTTCCCATAGCCCTGTATCAATCCCCAACTAATCTCCACTCTCGCCCCATAGCCCTGTATAAATCCCCAACTAATCCCCGCTCTCTCCCCATAGCCCTGTATCAATCCCAAACTAATCTCCGCTCTCTCCACATAGCCCTGTATCAATCCAAAACTAATCTCCGCTCTCTCCCCACAGACCTGCATCAATCCCCAACTAATCCCCGCTCTCTCCCCATAGCCCTGTATCAATTCTCAACTAATCTCCGCTCTCTCCCCATAGCCCTGTATCAATCCGAAACTAATCTCCGCTCTCTCCCTCTAGCCCTGTATCAATTCCCAACTAATCTGCCCTCTCTCCCCATAGCCCTGTATCAATCCCCAACTAATCCCCGCTCTCTCCCCATAGCCCTGTATCAATCCGAAACTAATCTCCGCTCTCTCCCCATAGCCCTGTATCAATCCGAAACTAATCTCCGCTCTCTCCCTCTAGCCCTGTATCAATTCCCAACTAATCTGCCCTCTCTCCCCATAGCCCTGTATCAATCCCAAACTAATCCCCGCTCTCTCCCCATAGCCCTGTATCAATCCCCAACTAATCTCCGCTCTCTCCACATAGCCCTGTATCAATTCCAAACTAATCCCTGCTCTCTCCACATAGCCCTGTATCAATCCCAAACTAATCTCCGCTCTCTACCCATAGCCCTGTATCAATCCCCAACTAATCCCTGCTCTCTCCACATAGCCCTGTATCAATCCCAAACTAATCTCCGCTCTCTACCCATAGCCCTGTATCAATCCCCAACTAATCCCTGCTCTCTCCACATAGCCCTGTATCAATCCCAAACTAATCCCCGCTCTCTCCCCATTGCCCTGTATCAATCCCCAACTAATCTCTGCTCTCTCCCCATAGCCCTGTATCATTCCCCAACTAATCGTTCAGCCGCGCTGTCTCCTCATATCACTGCATCAATCCTCAACTAATCCCACTGCCCTGCTCACTCCCTTAGCCCTGTATCAATCGCTAACTAATACCCGCTCTCACACCATAGCCCTGTATCAATCCCAAACTAATCTCTGCTCCCTCCCCGTAGCCCTGTGCATTTCCCCAACAAATCCCCGCTCTCTCCCCATAGCCCTGTGTCAATCCCCAACTAATCTCCGCTCTCGCCCCATAGCCCTGTATCAATCCCAAACTAATTTCCGCTCTCTCCCCATAGCCCTGTGTCAATCCCAAACTAATCCCCGCTCTCTCCACATTGCCCTGTATCAATCCCAAACTAATCTCCGCTCTCTCCACATAGCCCTGTATCAATCCCCAACTAATCTCCGCTCTCCCCATAGCCCTGTATTAATCCCAAATTAATCTCCGCTCTCTCCCCATAGCCCTGTATCAATCCCCAACTAATCTCCACTCTCTCCCCATAGCCCTGTATCAATCCCAAACTGATCCCCGCTCTCACCCCATAGCCCTGTATCAATCCCAAACTAATCTCCGCTCTCTCCCCATAGCCCTGTATCAATCCCAAACTAATCTCTGCTCTCTCCCCATAGCCCTGTATCAATCCCCAACTAATCCCCGCTCTCTCCACATAGCCCTGTATCATAGAACATAGAACAGTGCAGCACAGTACAGGCCCTTCGGCCCTCGATGTTGTGCCGAGCATTGTCCGAAACCAAGATCAAGCTATCCCACTCCCTATCATTCTGGTGTGCTCCATGTGCTTATCCAATAACCGCTTGAAAGTTCCTAAAGTGTCCGACTCCACTATCACAGCAGGCAGTCCATTCCACACCCCAACCACTCTGAGTAAAGAATCTACCTCGGACATCCCTTCTATATCTCCCCCCATGCACCTTCTAGTTATGCCCCCTTGTAACAGCTACATCCACCCGAGGAAATAGTCTCTGAACATCCACTCTATCTATCCCCCTCATCATCTTATAAACCTCTATTAAGTCGCCTCTCATCCTCCACCGCTCTAAAGAGAAAAGCCCTAGCTCCCTCAATCTTTCCTCATAAGACCTCCCCCCCCAAACCAGGCAGCATCCTGGTAAATCTCCTTTGCACTCTTTCCAATGCTTCCACGTCCTTGCTATGGTGAGGTGACCAGAATTGCACACAATATTCCAAATGTGGTCTCACCAAGGTCCTGTACAGTTGCAGCATAACCTCACGGTTCTTAAACTCAAACCCCTTGTTAATAAATGCTAACACACTATAGGCCTTCTTTACTGCTCTATCCACTTGAGTGGCAACCTTCAGAGATCTGTGGATATGAACCCCCAGATCCCTCTGCTCCTCCACGTTCCTCAGAACCCTGCCGTTGACCCTGTCATCCTTATTCAAATTTGCCCTACCAAAATTAATCACCTCGCACTTATCAGGGTTAAATTCCATCTGCCATTTTTCGGCCCAGCTCTGCATCCTATCAATGTCTCTTTGCAGCCTACAACTGCCCTCCACCTCATCCACTGCTCCACCAATCTTGGTGTCATCAGCAAATTTACTGATCCACCCTTCAGTCCCCTCCTCCAAGTCATTGATAAAAATCACAAACAGCAGAGGACCCAGCACCGACCCCTGTGGCACACCGCTGGTAACTGGTCTCCAGTCCGAAAATGTTCCATCCACCTCCACCCTCTGCCTTCTATGAGATAGCCAGTTACTTATCCAATCGGCCAAATTTCCCTCTATCCCACAACTCCTTACTTTCTTCATGAGCCGGCCATGGGGAACCTTATCAAACGCCTTACTAAAATCCATGTATACGACATCAACTGCTCTACCTTCATCTACACACTTAGTTACCTCCTCAAAGAATTCAATCAAATTTGTTAGGCAAGACTTACCCTTCACGAATCCGTGTTGACTATCCCTGATTAAGTTGCATCTTTCCAAATGGGCATATCAATCCCAAACTAATCCCCGCTCTCTCCCCATAGCCCTGTATCAATCCTCAACTAATCCCCGCTCTCTCCCCATATCCCTGTATCAAACCCAAACTAATCCCCGCTCTCGCCCCAAAGCCCTGTATCAATCCCAAACTAATCTCCGCTCTCTCCCCATAGCCCTGTATCAATCCCCAACTAATCTCCGCTCTCGCCCCATAGCCCTGTATCAATCCCAAACTAATCTCCGCTCTCGCCCCATAGCCCTGTATCAATCCCAAACTAATCTCCGCTCTCTCCGTGTAGCCCTGTATCAATCCCAAACTAATCTCCGCTCTCTCCGTGTAGCCCTGTATCAATCCCAAACTAATCTCCGCTCTCTCCCCATAGCCCTGTATCAATCCCCAACGAATCCCCTCTCTCCCCATAGCCCTGTATCAATCCCCAACGAATCCCCGCTCTCTCCATAGCCCTGTATCAATCCCTAACTAATCCCTGCTCTCGCCCCATTGCCCTGTATCAATCGCTAACTAATACCCGCTCTCTCCCCATTGCCCTGTAACATTCCCCAACTAATCTCCGATCTCTCCCCATAGCCCTGTGTCAATCCCCAACTAATCCCCGCTCTCTCCCCATAGCCCTGTCAATCCCCAACTAATCTCTGCTCTCTCCCCATAGCCCTGTATCAATCCCCAACCAATCCCCGCTCTCTCCCCATAGCCCTGTATCAATCTCAAACTAATCCCTGCTCTCTCCCCAAAGCCCTGCATCCAGCCCCAACTAATCCCCGCTCTCTCCCCATAGCCCTGTATCAATCCTCAACTACTCTCCGCTCTCGCCCCATAGCCCTGTATCAATCCCAAACTAATCCCTGCTCTCTCTCCAAAGCCCTGCATCCAGCCCCAACTGATCCCCGCTCTCTCCCCATAGCCCTGTATCAATCCTCAACTAATCCCCTCTCTCTCCCCATAGCCCTGTATCAATCCCAAACTAATGTCCGCTCTCTCCCCATTGCCCTGTATCAATCCCCAACTAATTCCCTCTCTCTCCCCATAGCCCTGTATCAATCCCAAACTAATCTCCGCTCTCTCCCCATAGCCCTGTATCAATCCCAAACTAATCTCCGCTCTCTCCCCATAGCCCTGTATCAATCCTCAACTACTCTCAGCTCTCGCCCCATAGCCCTGTATCAATCCCCAACTAATCCCCTCTCTTTCCCCATAGCCCTGTATCAATCCCCAACTAATCCCCTCTCTTTCCCCATAGACCTGTATCAATCCCCAACTAATCACCGCTCTCTCCACAGCCCTGTATCCATCCCTAACTAATCTCCGCTCTCTACCCATTGCCCTGTATCAATCCATAACTAATCCCCGCTCTCTCCCCATAGCCCTGTATCAATCCCTTTCTAATCCCTGCTCTCTCCACGTAGCCCTGTATCAATCCCCAACTAATCTCCGCTCTCACCCCATAGCCCTGTATCAATCCCAAAGTAATCTCCGCTCTCTCCCCACAGCCCTGTATCAATTCCAAACTAATCTCCGCTCTCTCCGTGTAGCCCTGTATCAATCCCAAACTAATCTCCGCTCTCTCCCCATAGCCCTGTATCAATCCCAAACTAATCCCTGCTCTTTCCCCATAGCCCTGTATCAATCCCAACTAATCTCCGCTCTCTCCCCATAGCCCTGTATCAATCCCAAACTAATCCCTGCTCTCTCCCAAAGCCCTGTATCAATCCCCAAACTAATCTCCGCTCTCTCCCCATAGCCCTGTATCAATCCCAACTAATCCCCTCTCTCTCCCCATAGCCCTGTATCAATCCCAAACTAATTCCGCTCTCTCCCCATAGCCCTGTATCAATCCCAAACTAATCCCTCTCTCTCCCCATAGCCCTGTATCAATCCCAAACTAATCTCCGCTCTCTCCCCATAGCCCTGTATCAATCCCAAACTAATCTCCGCTCTCTCCCCATAGCCCTGTATCAATCCTCAACTACTCTCAGCTCTCGCCCCATAGCCCTGTATCAATCCCCAACTAATCCCCTCTCTTTCCCCATAGCCCTGTATCAATCCCCAACTAATCCCCTCTCTTTCCCCATAGACCTGTATCAATCCCCAACTAATCACCGCTCTCTCCACAGCCCTGTATCCATCCCTAACTAATCTCCGCTCTCTACCCATTGCCCTGTATCAATCCATAACTAATCCCCGCTCTCTCCCCATAGCCCTGTATCAATCCCTTTCTAATCCCTGCTCTCTCCACGTAGCCCTGTATCAATCCCCAACTAATCTCCGCTCTCACCCCATAGCCCTGTATCAATCCCAAAGTAATCTCCGCTCTCTCCCCACAGCCCTGTATCAATCCCATACTAATCTCTGCTCTCTCCCCATAGCCCTTTATCAATCCCAAACTAATCCCTACTCTCTCCCCATAGCCCTGTATCAATCCCTAACTAATCCCCTCTCTTTCCCCATTGCCCTGTATCAATCCCAAACTAATCTCCGCTCTCTCCCCACAGCCCTGTATCAATCCCAAACTAATCTCCGCTCTCTCCCCACAGCCCTGTATCAATCCCAAACTAATCTCCGCTCTCTCCCCATAGCCCTTTATCAATCCCAAACTAATCCCTGCTCTCTCCCCATAGCCCTGTATCAATCCACAACTAATCCCACTGCCCCGCTCTCTCCCCATAGCCCTGTATCAATCCCAAACTAATCTCCGCTCTCTCGCCATAGCCCTGTATCAATCCCTAACTCATCCCAGCTCTCTCCCCATAGCCCAGTATCAATCCCAAACTAATCCCCGCTCTCTCCCCATAGCCCGGTATCAATCCCTAACTAATCCCCGCTCACTCCCCATAGCCCTGTATCAATCCACAAATAATCCTACTGCCCTGCTCACTCCCATAGCCCTGTATCAATCCCTAACTAATCTCCTCTCTCTCCCCATAGTCGTGTGTTAATCCCCAACAAGTCCCCGCTCTTTCCCCATAGCCCTGTATCAATCCCAAAGTAATCCCCGCTCTCTCCCCATCGCCCTGTATCAATCCCTAACTAATCTCCGCTCTCTCCCCTTAGCCCTGTATCAATTCCAAACTAATCTCCGCTCTCTCCCCATAGCCGTGTATCAATCCCAAACTAATCCCCACTCTCTCGCCATAGCCCTGTATCAATCCCAAACTAATCTGCGCTCTCTCGCCATAGCCCTGTATCAATCCCCAACTAATCTCTCCTCTCTTCCCGGAGCCCTGTATCAATCCCCAACTAATCTCCGCTCTCGCCCCATAGCCCTGTATCAATCCCAAACTAATCCCCGCTCTCTCCCCATAGCCCTGTATCAATCCCAAACTAATCTCCGCTCTCTCCCCATAGCCCTGTATCAATCCCAAACTAATCTCCGCTCTCTCCCCATAGCCCTGTATCAATCCTCAACTACTCTCAGCTCTCGCCCCATAGCCCTGTATCAATCCCCAACTAATCCCCTCTCTTTCCCCATAGCCCTGTATCAATCCCCAACTAATCCCCTCTCTTTCCCCATAGACCTGTATCAATCCCCAACTAATCACCGCTCTCTCCACTAGCCCTGTATCAATCCCTAACTAATCTCCGCTCTCTACCCATAGCCCGTGTATCAATCCCAAACTAATCTCTCCTCTTTCCCCATAGCCCTGTATCAATTCCAAACTAATCTCCGCCCTCTCCCCATAGCCCTGTATCAATTCCAAACTAATCCCCGCTCTCTCGCCATAGCCCTGTATCAATCCCAAACTAATCTGCGCTCTCTCGCCATAGCCCTGTATCAATCCCCAACTAATCTCTCCTCTCTTCCCGGAGCCCTGTATCAATCCCAAACTAATCTCCGCTCTCTCGCCATAGCCCTGTATCAATCCCTAACTCATCCCAGCTGTCGCCCATAGCCCTGTATCAATCCCAAACTAATCCCCGCTCTCTCCCCATAGCCCTGTATCAATCCCAAACTAATCTCTGCTCTCTCACCATAGCCCTGTATCAATCCCTAACTAATCCCCGCTCACTCCCTATAGCCCTGTATCAATCCACAACTAATCCCACTGCCCCGCTCTCTCCCCATTGCCCTGTATCAATCCCAAACTAATCTCGGCTCTCTCCCCATAGCCCTGTATCAATCCCCAACTAATCCCCGCTCTCTCCCCATAGCCCTGTATCAATCCCCAACTAATCCCCGCTCTCTCCCCATAGCCCTGTACCAATCCCAAATTAATCCCCGCTCACTCCCCATAGCCCTGTATCAATCCACAAATAATCCTACTGCCCTGCTCACTCCCATAGCCCTGTATCAATCCGCAACTAATCCCCGCTCTCTCCCCATAGCCCTGTATCAATCCCTAACTAATCCCCGCTCACTCCCTATAGCCCTGTATCAATCCACAACTAATCCCACTGCCCCGCTCTCTCCCCATTGCCCTGTATCAATCCCAAACTAATCTCCGCTCTCTCCCCATAGCCCTGTATCAATCCCAAACTAATCTCCGCTCTCTCGCCATAGCCCTGTATCAATCCCTAACTCATCCCAGCTGTCGCCCATAGCCCTGTATCAATCCCAAACTAATCCCCGCTCTCTCCCCATAGCCCTGTATCAATCCCAAAGTAATCCCTGCTCTCTCCCCATAGCCCTGTATCAATCCCCAACTAACCCCCTCTCTTTCCCATAGCCCTGTATCAATCTCCAACTAATCTCCGCCCTCTCCCCATAGCCCTGTATCAATCCCAAACTAATCTCCGCTCTCTCCCCATAGTCGTGTGTTAATCCCCAACAAGTCCCCGCTCTTTCCCCATAGCCCTGTATCAATCCCAAACTAATCCCCGCTCTCTCCCCATAGCCCTGTATCAATCCCAAACTAATCCCCGCTCTCTCCCCATAGCCCTGTATCAATCCCCAACTAATCCCCGCTCTCTCCCCATAGCCCTGTATCAATCCGCAACTAATCTCCGCCCTCTCCCCATAGCCCTGTATCAATCCCCAACTAATCCCGCTCTCTTCCCATAGCCCTGTATCAATCCCCAACTAACCCCCTCTCTTTCCCATAGCCCTGTATCAATCCCCAACTAATCCCCTCTCTCTCCCCATAGACCTGTATCAATCCCCAACTAATCCCCGCTCTCTCCCCATAGCCCTGTATCAATCCCTTTCTAATCTCCGCTCTCTCCCCACAGCCCTGTATCAATCCCAAACTATTCCCTGCTCTCTCCCCATAGCCCTGTATCAATCCACAACTAATCCCACTGCCCCGCTCTCTCCCCATAGCCCTGTATCAATCCCAAACTAATCCCCGCTCTCTCCCCATAGCCCTGTATCAATCCCAAACTAATCTCTGCTCTCTCACCATAGCCCTGTGTCAATCCCAAACTAATCTCTGCTCTCTCACCATAGCCCTGTGCCAATCCCGAATTAATCCCCGCTCGCTCCCCATGGCCCTGTATCAATCCCCAATAATCTCCGCTCTCTCCCCATAGCCCTGTGTCAATCCCTAACTAATATCCGCTCTCTACCCATAGCCCTGTATCAATCCCCAACTAATCTCCGCTCACTCCCATAGCCCTGTATCAATCCCAAACTAATCTCCGCTCTCTCCCCATAGCCCTGTATCAATCCCAAACTAATCTCTGCTCTCGCCCCATAGCCCTGTATCAATCCCGAACTAATCCCCGCTCACTCCCCATAGCCCTGTATCAATCCCAAACTAATTCCCCGCTCTCTCCCCATAGCCCTGTATCAATCCCCAACTAATCCCCTCATTTTCCCCATAGCCCAGTATCAATTCCAAACTAATCTCTGCCCTCTCCCCATAGCCCTGTATCAATCCCTAACTAATCCCCGCTCACTCCCCATAGCCCTGCATCAATCCCAAGCTAATCTCTGCTCTCTCCCCATATCCCTGTACCAATCCCAACTAATTTCCGCTCTCGCCCCATAGCCCTGTATCAATCCCAAACTAATCTCCGCTCTCTCGCCATAGCCCTATATCAATCCCAAACTAATCTCTGCTCTCTCACCATAGCCCTGTATCAATCCCTAACTAATCCCCACTCACTCCCCATAGCCCTGTATCAATCCCAAACTAATCCCCACTCTCTCCCCATAGCCCTGTATCAATCCCCGCTCGCTCCCCATAGCCCTGTATCAATCCCAAACTAATCCCCACTCTCTCCCCATAGCCCTGTATCAATCCCCGCTCGCTCCCCATAGCCCTGTATCAATCCCCAACTAATCTCCGCTCTCTCCACATTGCCCTGTACCAATCCCAAACTAATCCCGCTCTCTCCCCGTAGCCCTGTATCAATCTCCAATTAATCTCCGCTCTCGCCCCATAGCCCTGCATCAATCCCAAAGTAATCCCCGCTCTCTCCCCATAGCCCTGTATCAATCCCAAAGTAATCCCCGCTCTCTCCCCATAGTCGTGTGTCAATCCCCAACAAGTCCCCGCTCTTTTCCCTTAGCCCTGTATCAATCCCAAACTAATCTCCGCTCTCTCCACATAGCCCTGTATCAATCCCCAGCTAATCCCCGCTGTCTCCCCATAGCTCTGTATCAATCCCAAACTAATCACCGCTCTCTCCCCATTGCCCTGTATCAATCCCCAACTAATCTCCGCTCTCGCCCCATAGCCCTGTATCAATCCCCAACTAATCTCCGCGCTCTTCCCCGTAGCCCTGTATCAATCCCGGAGGTGGTTTGCGCCGTGAATCGGTCCATTTAGTGACACTGTTTGTGTATTTTTTCACAGATCAATGTGGACTACACCGAGAGGCAGGTGTCGATCAGTAACTACCCGCTCTCTGCTGCGCTGACTTGTGCCAAGATCTGCACTGCCTTCGAGGGGGCATGGGGTGTGGTTTGAGAGCTGCCAACTTCTCTCCCACCCTCCTGTTCCGGGGTGTGGGGATGGGGGAAGTAGAGGCCCAGTTTAGCGGCTTGGACTGCCCGTCCCCTCCCCCGGGCCGCCCTTACCCTACCCCCCGCAACCCCCCCGCCCCCCAAGAACCGTACGCCCAATTAGTGCACGTCGCCCTCTCCCACCCCACCCCGCCAACACTGGGGGGTGGGGGTGTCGTAGAAGCCAGAGGAATTTCATCCCTGTGGCACGGCTCTGGAGAGGGAAAGCAGCCACGATGCCGCCCAGAGACGAATAGCTGGCCCACCGATCGCCGTCCGATGCGTCCACATGCCCAGGGGGATGGCCGGTGCCCGTGGAACCCGGAAACCCCTGGCGAGAGATTGGGATCTCAGCCGGTGATGAGGCCTATCACAGCCGAATATCTGGCCCTGGTACTCACCGCTCAGAGGGGCCCCGCTTGATGCCTGAACCCCTGGCAACTGAGGGAGGAGAGGGAATGAGCTCGGGATCGGGAGCCAGTTATGATGCCCGTCACAGTTGAGTAGTCAACCTGATGCTTGGATACGTCTAGATACATCAAGGTACACGGAGCCCCTGCCACACGCGGGGAAGGGGGTGAACCTGGCAGGTTTTTGGGCGAGCGAGAGAGCGGAGGGTGATTTGATTTCGGGCTGTTTCGCCACGACAGGCATCGCTTAACCACCCTCGAGTTTCGGTTCTGTAACAGCGGCTGTATTTATAAAAAAAAAGTGACACATTTTTGATATCTATATTAAAAATGAAATTATTTCTGCCCAGCTGTGTAATATTCATTATCGTGATCAATCAAAATAACTGGTGGGGCCTCTGGGAGGGGGATGTGGAACCCAGGCAGGTAAATGGGGCTGAGCCACACATCAGCCAGGATCTAATTGAATGGCGGAACAGACATGAGAAGCTGAATGGCCTCCTCTTGTTCCCATGCAACAGGCTCGAGGGGCTGAATGGCCTCCTGTTGCTGTGTAACTGGCTCAGGGGGCTGAATGGGCCTACTCCTGTTCCTATGGTAACAGGCTCGAGGGGCTGAATGGGCCTACTCCTGTTCCTATGGTAACAGGCTCGAGGGGCTGAATGGCCTCCTGTTCCTGTGTAACAGGCTCGAGGGGCTGAATGGGCCTCCTCCTGTTCCTATGGTAACAGGCTCGAGGGGCTCTCCGTTCCTGTGTAACAGGCTCGAGGGGCTGAATGGGCCTCCTCCTGTTCCTATGGTAACAGGCTCGAGGGGCTGAATGGCCTTCACCTGTTCCCATGTAACAGGCTCGAGGGGCTGAATGGGCCTCCTCCTGTTCCCATGTAACAGGCTCGAGGGGCTGAATGGGCCTCCTCCTGTTCCCATGTAACAGGCTCGAGGGGCTGAATGGGCCTCCTCCTGTTCCCATGTAACAGGCTCGAGGGGCTGAATGGCCTTCTGTTCCTGTGTAACTGGCTCAGGGGGCTGAATGGCCTCCTTCTGTCCTATGTAACAGGCTCAAGGGTGCTGAATGGCCTCCTTCTGTCCTATGTAACAGGCTTGAGGGGCAGAATGGGCCTCCTCCCGTTTCATAGAAACATAGAATCTAGGAGCAGGAGTAGGCCATTCGGATCGTCGAGCCTGCTCCACCATTCAATACGATCATGGCTGATCATCCAAATCCAGTACCCTGTCCCTGCTTTAATCCCCACAGTACACATATCCCACCCTACCCCCGTAACCCCACGTATTTAATTCCCCCTAACATATCCCATCCTATCCCCATAACCCCACATATTTAATACCCCCCTAACACTAAGGGTCAATTTATCATAGCCAAATCAACCTAACCCGCACATTTTTGGACTGTGGGAGGAAACCGGAGCACCCGGAGGAAACCCACGCAGACACGGGGAGAATGTGCAAACTCCACACAAACAGTCACCCGAGGTCAGATTTGAACCCGGGTCCCTGGCGCTGTGAGGCACCAGTGCTAACCACTATGCCACCGTGTTTCCATGTAACCGGCTCGAGGGGCTGAATGGGCATACTCTTGTTCCCATGTAACAGGCTCGAGGGGCTGAATGGCCTCCTCCTGTTCCCATGTAACAGGCTCGAGGGGCTGAATGGCCTCCTCCTGCTCCCATGTAACAGGCTCGAGGGGCTGAATTGCCTCCTTTTCCTATGTAACAGGATCGAGGGGCCTAATGGCCTCCTGTTCCTGTGTAATTGGCTTGAGGGGCAGAATGGGCATACTCTTGTTCCCATGTAACAGGCTCGAGGTGCAGAATAGGCCTCCTCCTGTTCCTATGTAACAGGCTCGAGGGGCAGAATGGGCCTCCTCCCGTTCCCATGTAACAGGCTCGAGGGGCTGAATGGCCTCCTCTTGCTCCCATGTAACAGGCTCGAGGGGCTGAATGGCTTCCTGTTCCTGTGTAACAGGCTCGAGGGGCTGAATGGGCCTCCTGTTCCTGTGTAATTGGCTTGAGGGGCAGAATGGGCCTCCTCCTGTTCCCATGTAACAGGTTCGAGGGGCTGAATGGGCCTCCTCCTGTTCCTGTGCAGCAGGCTCGAGGGGCTGAATGGGCCTCCTCCTGTTCCCATGTAACAGGCTCGAGGGGGCTGAATGGCCTCCTTCTGTCCTATGTAACAGGCTCGAGGGGGCTGAATGGCCTCCTCCTGTTCCCATGTAACAGGCTCGAGGGGCTGAATGGCCTCCTGTTCCTGTGTAACAGGCTCGAGGGGCTGAATGGGCCTCCTCCTGTTCCCATGTAACAGGCTCGAGGGGGCTGAATGGCCTCCTTCTGTCCTATGTAACAGGCTCGAGGGGGCTGAATGGCCTCCTCCTGTTCCCATGTAACAGGCTCGAGGGGCTGAATGGCCTCCTGTTCCTGTGTAACAGGCTCGAGGGGCTGAATGGCCTCCTGTTCCTGTGTAACAGGCTCGAGGGGCTGAATGGGCCTCCTGTTCCTGTGTAATTGGCTTGAGGGGCAGAATGGGCCTCCTCCTGTTCCCATGTAATCGGCTCGGGGGGCTGAATGGGCATACTCTTGTTCCCATGTAACAGGTTCGAGGGGCTGAATGGCCTCCTGTTCCTGTGTAACAGGCTCGAGGGGCTGAATGGCCTCCTGTTCCTGTGTAACAGGCTCGAGGGGCTGAATGGCCTCCTGTTCCTGTGCAGCAGGCTCGAGGGGCTGAATGGGCCTCCTCCTGTTCCCATGTAACAGGCTCGAGGGGCTGAATGGGCCGACTCCTGTTCCCATGTAACAGGCTCGAGGGGCTGAATGGGCCGACTCCTGTTTCTATGTAACAGGCTCGAGGGGCTGAATGGGCCGACTCCTGTTTCTATGGTAACGGGCTTGAGAGGCTGAATGGGACTACTTTGTTCCAGGGGGCTGAATGTTCCTGTGTAACAGACTCGAGGGGGCTGAAGGGCCCCGCGATCAATTTCCCGACATCGTACGGGTTAGTAACTCTGAAATGAATCAGCATTTTTGGTGGGGCGGGGGGGGTGGGAAGGGGAATTCTCCTTGGTAATACCCCTGCGTGACTTTAAACCATCATTTAACAATATTGGGCGGGCTTTGAGTATCGAATGACCCATGATCCAGTGGAGTTAATTAGAAGGGACTTTGCCGTGATTACCTGAGGGTGTCGATGTGCGTTCTGAGAACACGTGACAGACCCAGGTTGTGCTGTTACAGGTTTGCAGCGAACAATAAATGGATTAATTTCTGGCTTAGCAAACAGGCCAGGGCATGTACAGAGCAGGGGGTGGGGGGAGGTGGTGGTTATGTCACAGACACACACACACAGCTATTTGAATAATGCTCGCGTGAAATTTAGAAAGTTAAAGAGAAAGGACAGGGCAATAGGGCAGGGTAGCGATATGGGCAATGATAACCAGAGTGTGACAGGCAGGGACACAAGCAT
Source organism: Squalus acanthias (assembly GCA_030390025.1). NCBI lineage: Eukaryota > Metazoa > Chordata > Chondrichthyes > Squaliformes > Squalidae > Squalus > Squalus acanthias. Next base: position 23,679 of record JASTWF010001943.1, on the reverse strand, counting down.
ACAAACATAAGAATGCGCCAGCAAATAAGGTCAGAGTTGGGGAAAATGAGAAAAAGCCAAAATTAAAGGCTCTTTATCTGAATGCACGCAGCATTCATAATAAGATAGATGAATTGACGGCACAAATAGAAATAAATGGGTATGATCTAATAGCCATCACAGAGACGTGGTTGCAATGTGACCAAGGCTGGGAACTGAATATTCAGGGATATTTGACATTTCGGAAGGATAGACAGAAAGGAAAAGGAGGTGGGGTAGCTCTGTTAATAAAGGATGAGATCAGTATGATAGCAAGAAATGATCTTGGCTCGGAAGTTCCAGATGTTGAATCAATTTGGGTGGAGGTAAGAAATAATAAGGGAAAGAAGTCACTGGTGGGAGTAGTCTATTGGCCCCCTAACAGTAGCTACACTACAGGACAGAGTATAAATCAAGAAATAATGGGGGCTTGTAAGAAAGGTACTGCAATAATCGTGGGCGATTTTAATCTTCATATAGATTGGACAAATCAAATTGGCAAAAGCAGCCTTGAGGACGAGCTCATAAAGTGTATTCGGGACAGTTTCTTGGAACAATACGTTGTGGAACCGAGCAGGGAACAGGCTATTTTAGATCTGGTAATGTGTAATGGAACAGGATTAATTAATGATCTCATAGTAAAGGATCCTCTCGGGAAGAGTGATCATAACATGGTAGAATTCCACATTCAGTTTGAAGGTGAGAAAATTCAACTTAAATAAAGGCACTTACAAAGGTATGAGGAGAGGGTTGGCTAAAGTGGAAAATAGATTAGAAGGTAAGACGGTAGAAAAGCAGTGGCAGACATTTAAAGAGATATTTCATGACTCTCAACAAAGATATATTTAGGTGAGAAAGAAAGACTCGAAGAGAAGGATGAACCACCCATAGCTAACCAAGGAAGTTAAGGATGGTATCAAATTGAAAGAAAAGGCATACAATGTTGCAAAGATTAGTGGTAGACCAGAGGATTGGGAAATTTTTAGAAACCAGCAAAGGATGACTAAAAAAATAATAAAGAGGGAGAAAATAGCTTATGAGAGTAAACTAGCAAAAAATATAAAAACTGACAGTAAGAGCTTCTACAAGTATATAAAAAGGAAGAGAGTAGCTAAAGTAAATGTTGGTCCCTTAGAGGATGAGACTGGGGAATTAATAATGGGAAACAAGGAAATGGCAGAGGCATTGAACAAATATTTTGTATCTGTCTTCACAGTAGAGGACACTAAAAACATTTAGTAATAGTAGAAAATCAAGGGGCAAAAGGGAGGGAGGAACTTAAAACAATCACTATCACTAGAGAAAAAGTGCTAGGCAAACTTATGGGTCTAAAGGGTGACAAGTCCCCTGGACCTGATGGCCTGCATCCTAGGGTCTTAAAGGAAGTGGCTATAGAGATAGTGGATGCATTGGTTGTAATCTTCCAAAATTCCCTTAACTCTGGAAAAGTTCCTGCGGATTGGAAAACCGCAAATGTAACGCCCTTATTCAAAAAAGGAGGGAGACAGAAAGCAGGAAACTATAGGCCAGTTAGTCTAACATCTGTCATTGGGAAAATGCTCGAATCTATTATTAAGGAAATAGTAGCAGGGCATTTAGAAAATCATAATACAATCACAGAGTCAACATGGTTTTATGAAAGGGAAATTGTGTTTGACAAATCTTATAGAATTCTTTGAGGATGTAGCGAGCAGGGTGGATAAAGGGGGACCAGTAGATGTTGTGTATTTGGATTTCCAAAAGGCATTCGCCAAGGTGCCACATAAAAGGTTGCTGCACAAGATAAGGGCTCACGGGTTGGGGGTAATATATTAGCATGGATAGAGGATTGGCTAACTAACAGAAAACAGAGTTGGAATAAATGGGTCATTTTCAGGATGGCAAACTGTAACTAGTGGGGAGCCACAGGGATCAGTGCTGGGGCCTCAACTATTTACAATCTATATTAATGACTTTGATGAAGGGACTGAGTGTACTGTTGCCAAATTTGCTGATGATACAAAGATAGGTGGGAAAGCAAGTTGTGAGGAGGACATAAAGAATCTCCAAAGGAATATAGATAGGTTAAGTGAGTGGGCAAGAATTTGGCAGGTGGAGTATAATGTGGGAAAATGTGAGGTTATCCACTTTGGTAGGAAGAAAAGGAGAGAGACTACAGAATGTGGCGGTACAGAGGGATCTGGGGGTCCTCGTACATGAAACACAAAAAGTTAACATGCAGGTACAGCAAGTAATTAGGAAGGCAAATGGAATGTTGGCCTTTATTGCAAGGGGGATGGAGTATAAAAGCAGGGAAGTCCTGCTACAACTGTACAGAGTATTGGTGAGACCACACCTAGAGTACTGCGTACAGTTTTGGTCTCCACATTTAAGGAGGGATATACTTGCATTGGAGGCAGTTCAGCGAAGGTTCACGAGGTTGATCCCTGGGATGAAGGGGTTGATGTATGACGAAAGGTTGAGCAGGTTGGGCCTGCACTCATTGGAGTTTAGAAGAATGAGAGGTGATCTTATTGAAGCATACAAGATTCTGAAGGGGTTGGACGGGGTAGATGCTGAGAGGATGTTTCCCTTCGTGGGGGAATCTAGAACGAGGGAGCATAGTCTCAGAATAAGGGGTCGCCCATTACCAGTGCCACGTGCTAGTCAGAGTAGAAATAGAAGGATATTTCAAATGAATACGTGGCTAGAGGAATGGTGCAAGGGGGAGGGATTCAAATTCCTGGGACATTGAAACCGGTTCTGGGGGAGGTGGGACCAGTACAAACCGGACGGTCTACACCTGGGCAGGGCCGGTACCGATGTCCTAGGGGGAGTGTTTGCTAGTGCTCTGGGGGAGGGTTTAAACTAAAATGGCAGGGGGTTGGGAACCTGAGCAGGGAGACCGAGGAAAGGGAAACACGGTGGCATAGTGGTTAGCACTGTTGCCTCACAGTGCCAGGGACCCGGGTTCGAATCCGGCCACGGGTGACTGTGTGGAGTTTGCACATTCTCCCCGTGTCTGTGTGGGTTTCCTTCGGGTGCTCCGGTTTCCTCCCACAGTCCAAAGATGTGCGGGTTAGGTTGATTTGGCTATGATAAATTGACCCTTAGTGTTAGGGGGGATTAAATACGTGGGGTTACGGGGATAGGGTGGGATATGTGTCGGTGCAGGCTCGATGGGCCGAAATGGCCTCTATCTGCACTGTGGGGATTCTGTGATTCTGTGAAACAAGGGTAAAAGCAAAAGATAGGAAGGAGAAAAACAAAAGTGGCAGTCAGAGAAAACAACGGTTTAAATCAAACATGGCCACAGTAAATACTAATTCTAATATGTCTAAGAGCATTAAAAAAGCAAGCCTGAAGGCTTTGTGTCTTAATGCAAGGAGCATTCGGAACAAGGTGGATGAATTAGCTGCGCAAATAGAGGTAAACGAATATGATTTGATTGGGATTACAGAAACATGGCTCCAGGGTGGCCAAGGCTGGGAACTCAACATCCAGGGGTATTCAATATTTAGGAAAGATAGGCAAAAAGGAAAGGGAGGTGGTGTAGTATTGCTGGTTAAAGAGGGGATTAACACAATTGAAAGGAAGGATATTAGCTCTGATGATGTGGAATCTGTGGGTTGAACTGAGAAATAACAAGGGGCAGAAAACGTTAGTGGGAGTGATATATAGACCTCCAAACAGTAATGCGGAAGTTAGGGATGGCATTAAAAGGGAAATTAGAGAAGCGTGCAATAAAGGCACAGCAGTCATCATGGGTGACTTTAATCTACATATAGATTGGGCTAACCAAATTAGTAACAATACTATGGAGGAGGAATTCCTGGAGTGTTTACGGGATGGTTTTCTGGACCAATATGTCGAGGAACCAAACAGAGATCAGGCCATCTTAGACTGGGTATTATGCAATAAGAAAGGATTAATTAGCAATCTTGTTGTGCGAGGCCCCTTGGGTCGGAGCGATCATAATATGATAGAATTCTTCATTAGGATGGAGAGTGAAGTAGTTGAATCAGAGACTAGGGTCCTGAATTTAAATAGAAACTACGATGGTATGAGTTGGGTAGGATTGATTGGGGAATGTCACTCAAAGGGTTGACGGTGGATAGGCAATGGCAAACATTCAAAGACCGCATGGACGAACTACAGAATTTGTTCATCCCAGTTTGGCATAAGAATAAAACAAAAAGGGTGACTCAAACATGGCTAACAAGGGAAATTAGGGATAGCATAAGATCCAAGGAGAGGGCATATAAATTGGCCAGAAAAAGCAGCAAACCTGAGGATTGGGAGCAGTTTAGGATTCAACAAAGGAGGACAAAGGGATTAATTAAGAAGGGGAAAATACAATACGAGAGTAAGCTTTCAGGGAACATAAAAACTGACTGTAAAAGCTTTTATAGATATGTGAAGAGAAAAGATTAGTGAAATCAAGCATAGGTCCCTTGCAGTCAGAATCAGGGGAACTTATAATGGGGAACAAAGAAATGTCAGACCAATTAAATGCATATTTTGGTTCTGTCTTCACAAAGGAGGACACAAATAACCTCCCAGAGATGTTGGAGAACATATGGTCTGATGAAAGGGAGGAACTGAAAGAAATCAGTATTTGTAGGGAAATGGTGTTAGGGAAATTGAAGGGATTGAAGGCCAATAAATCCCCAGGGCCTGATAATCTACATCCTAGGGTACTTAAGGAAGTGGCCCTAGAAATAGTAGATGCATTGCTGGTCATCTTCCAACATTCGATGGAATCTGGAACTGTACCCATGGATTGGAGGGTAGCTAATGTTACCCCACTATTCAAAAAGGGTGGGAGAGAGAAAATGGGGAATTACAGACCGGTAAGCCTGACATCGGTAGTGGGGAAAATGCTAGAGTCCATTATAAAGGATGTAATAGCTGAGCACTTGGAAAACAGTGACAAGATCGGACAAAGTCAACATATATTTACAAAAGGTAAATCATGCTTGACTAATCTACTGGAATTTTTTGAGGATGTAACTGGTAAAATAGATAAGGGAGAACCAGTGGATGTGGTGTATTTGGACTTCCAAAAGACTTTTGATAAGGTCCCGCATAAGAGATTAGCGTGTAAAGTTAAGGCACATGGGATTGGGGGTAAGGTACTGACTTGGATAGAGAACTGGTTGGCAGACAGAGAGCAGAGTTGGAATAAACGGGTCTTTTTTCCGAGTGGCAGGCAGTGACTAGTGGGGTACCGCAGGGATCGGTGCTAGGACCCCAGTTATTCACAATATATATTAATGATCTAGACGAGGGAACTAGATGCAATATCTCCAAGTTTGCAGATGAGACAAAGCTGGGTGGGCGTGTGTGCTGTGAGGAGGATGCCGTGAAACTCCAGGATGATTTGGACAGGTTGGGTGAGTGAGCAGAAGCATGGCAGATGCAATATAACGTGGATAAATGCGAGGTTATCCACTTTGGTGTCAAAAACAGGAAGGCAGATTATTATCTGAATGGCAATAGATTGGGAGAAGGGGAAGTGCAACGAGACCTGGGTGTCCTTGTGCACCAGTCAATGAAGGTAAGCATGCAGGTGCAGCAGGCGGTTAAGAAGGCAAATGGTATGTTGGCCTTCATAGCGAGAGGGTTTGAGTACAGGAACAAGGATGTCTTGCTGCAGTTGTACAGGGCCTTGGTGAGACCACACCTTGAGTACTGTGTGCAGTTTTGGTCACCTTATCTGAGGAAGGATGTTCTTGCCATGGAAGGAGTTCAGCGAAGATTCACAAGGCTGATACCTGGGATGGCAGGAATGACGTATGAAGAGAGATTGGGTCGATTGGGCTTATACTCGCTGGAGTTTAGAAGAACGAGAGGCGATCTCATTGAAACTTATAAAATTCTGACAGGACAGGACAAACTAGATGCAGGAAGGATGTTCCCGATGGTCGGGGAGTCCAGAACCAGGGGTCACAGTCTAAGGATAAGGGATAAGCCATTTAGGACAGAAATGAGGAGGAATTTCTTCACCCAGAGAGTGGTGAACCTGTGGAATTCTCTGCCACAGAAGGTAGTTGAGGCCAAGTCATTAAATAGATTCAAGAAGGAGTTGGATATATTTCTTAAGGCTAAAGGGATCAAGGGATATGGGGAGAAAGCAGGGTCAGGGTACTGAATTTGGATGATCAGCCATGATCGCATTG
>JASTWF010001943.1:0-12500 GCA_030390025.1 Squalus acanthias | reverse complement strand
AGAAATCTTTTCACCCAGAGGGTGGTGGGGGTCTGGAACTCACTGCCTGAAAGGGTGGTAGAGGCAGGAACCCTCATCACATTTAAAAAGTACTTGGATCTGCACTTGAAGTGCCGTAACCTACAGGGCTACGGACCAAGAGCTGGGAAGTGGGATTAGGCTGGATAGACCTTTGTCGACCGGCACAGACAAGATGGGCCGAAATGGCCTCCTTCTGTGCAGTAAATTTCTATGATTCTATGAACATTTCCCTCGCCTCCCTCTCTTCCCCATCTTCTACACAATTTGATAATTTAGCATTATTCCAGGGATTGAGGTGCCAAATTACTGGGAATGATGGATAAACCTATGAAGCCAGAACAAGCCTTGGTTGTAATATAAAGGAAAGAAGGTGTTGGGCAGATGAGTATAGGCCAGCTGTGGCTCAGTTGGTCACACACTCGCCTCTGAGTCAGAAAGTTGTGGGTTCAAGTCCCACTCCAGGGACCCGAGCACATAAAGCTAGGCTGACACACCAGTGCAGTACTGAGGGAGCGCCGCACTGTCAGAGGGGCAGTACTGAGGGAGCGCTGCACTGTCGGAGAGTCAGTACTGAGGGAGTGCTGCACTGTCGGAGAGTCAGTACTGAGGGAGCGCTGCACTGTCGGAGAGTCAGTACTGAGGGAGCGCTGCACTGTCCGAGGGGCAGTACTGAGGGAGCGCTGCACTGTCGGAGGGGCAGTACTGAGGGAGCGCTGCACTGTCGGAGGGGCAGTACTGAGGGAGCGCTGCACTGTCGGAGGGGCAGTACTGAGGGAGCGCTGCACTGTCGGAGGGGCAGTACTGAGGGAGCGCTGCACTGTCGGAGGGGCAGTACTGAGGGAGCGCCGCACTGTCAGAGGGGCAGTACTGAGGGAGCGCTGCACTGTCGGAGAGTCAGTACTGAGGGAGCGCTGCACTGTCGGAGAGTCAGTACTGAGGGAGCGCTGCACTGTCGGAGAGTCAGTACTGAGGGAGCGCTGCACTGTCCGAGGGGCAGTACTGAGGGAGCGCTGCACTGTCGGAGGGGCAGTACTGAGGGAGCGCTGCACTGTCGGAGGGGCAGTACTGAGGGAGCGCTGCACTGTCGGAGGGGCAGTACTGAGGGAGCGCTGCACTGTCGGAGGGGCAGTACTGAGGGAGCGCTGCACTGTCGGAGGGGCAGTACTGAGGGAGCGCTGAACTGTCGGAGGGTCAGTACTGAGGGAGCGCTTCACTGTCGGAGGGTCAGTACTGAGGGAGCGCTGCACTGTCGGAGGGGCAGTACTGAGGGAGCACTGCACTGTCGGAGGGGCAGTACTGAGGGAGCGCTGCACTGTCGGAGGGGCAGTACTGAGGGAGCACTGCACTGTCGGAGGGTCAGTACTGAGGGAGCACTGCACTGTCGGAGGGGCAGTACTGAGGGAGCGCTGCACTGTCGGAGGGGCAGTACTGAGGGAGCGCTGTGCTGTCGGAGGGGCAGTACTGAGGGAGCACTGCACTGTCGGAGGGGCAGTACTGAGGGAGCGCCTGCACTGTCGGAGGGGCAGTACTGAGGGAGCACTGCACTGTCGGAGGGTCAGTACTGAGGGAGCGCTGCACTGTCAGAGGTGCTGTCTTTCGGATGAGACGTTAAACCGACTCCCCATCTGCTCTCAGGTGGATGTAAAAGATCCCATTTATTTCGAAGAAGATTTTTATAACCCTCATCCAACATCATTATTTATCCCTCAATCAACAGTACTGAAAAAAACAGATGATCTGGTCATTATCACATTGCTGTTTGTGGGAGCTTGCTGTGCGCAAATTGGCTGCCCCGTTTCCCACATGACAACAATGACTACACTTCAAAACATACTTCATTGGCTGTAAATGCTTTGAACATCCTGAAGTCGTGAAAGGTGCCATATAAATGCAGGTAACATTCGCACCACAGAAGTGCCAGGCAATGACCATCTCCAACAAGCGAGTGTCTAACCACCTCCCCTTGACATTCAACGGCATTACCATCGCTGAATCCCCCTCCATCCACATCCTGGGTGGTCACCATTGACCAGAAACTTAACTGGACCAGCCACATAAATACTGTGGCAACAAGAGCAGGTCAGAGGCTAGGTATTCTGCGGCGAGTGTCTCACCTCCTGACTCCCTAAAGCCTTTCCACCATCTACAAGACACAAGTAAGGAGTGTGATGGAATACTCTCCACTGGGCTGGATGAGTGCAGCTCCAACAACACTCAAGAAGCTCGACACCATCCAGGACAAAGCAGCCCGCTTGATTGGCACCCCATCCACCACCTTAAACATTCACACCCTCCACCACCTGCGCACCGTGGCTGCAGTGTGTACCATCTAGAAGATGCACTGCAGCAACTCGCCAAGGCTTCTTCGGCAGCACCTCCCAAACCCACGACCTCTACCACCTAGAAGGACAAGGGCAGCAGGCGCATGGGAACACCACCACCTCCAAGCTCCCCTCCAAGTCACACACCATCCTGACTTAGAAGTATCACCGATCCTCCATCGTCGCTGGATCAAAATCCTGGAACTCCCTCCCTAACAGCACTGTGGGAGAACCTTCACCACACGGACTGCAGCGGTTCAAGAAGGTGGCTCACCACCACCTTCTCAAGGGCAACTAGGGATGGGCAATAAATGCTGGCCTTGCCAGCGACGCCCACATCCCATAAACAAATCAAAAACAAAGTCTTTCTTTCTTTCAGTCTGAGTCAGTTCTGGTCACTCACTCACAGGCGGTACATTTTCCTTCAGAGGGTATGTAGTGGAAGTCATCTGCAGTGGTTCTAGCGATCTACTCCGAGAATCCAGCTTACTCCGTTATTTACGAAGGGTAAGGAGAGGTAAACTAGATAATTCTAGGCCTATTAGTCTAACGTCACCAGAATCTGTCATTAGTGGCGGAGTGACTGAGGATGTAGAGGCCCTGGAAAAGGTGCGAGAAAAGATTTACAAGGATGATACCAGAACTGAGAGGTTACACCTATCAGCAAAGACTGAACAGGCTGGGGCTCTTTTCCCTTGAAAAGAGAAGGCTGAGGGGTGACCTGATAGGTTTTCAAAATTATGAAGGGGTTCGATAGGGTAAGACGTAGAGTACAGGAGCAAGGATGTCTTGCTGCAGTTGTACAGGGTCTTGGTGAGACCACACCTTGAGTCTTGTGTGCAGTTTTGGTCGCCTTATCTGAGGAAGGATGTTCTTGCCATGGAGGGAGTGCAGCGAAGATTCACCAGACTGATACCTGGGATGGCAGGAATGACGTATGAAGAGAGATTGGGTCTATTAGGCTTATATTCGCTAGAGTTTAGAAGAATGAGAGGGGATCTCATTGAAACTTATAAAATTCTAACAGGACTAGACAGACTAGATGCAGGTAGGATGTTCCCGATGGTCGGGGAGACCAGAACCAGGGGTCAAAGTCTAAGGATAAGGGGCGAGCCATTTAGGACTGAGATGAGGAGGAATTTCTTCACCCAGAGAGTGGTGAACCTGTGGAATTCTCTACCACAGAAGGCAGTTGAGGCCAATTCATTAAATATATTCAAGAAGGAGTTAGATATATTTCTTAAGGCTAAAGGGATCAAGGGATATGGGGCGAAGGCAGGTACAGGGTACTGAGTTTGGATGATCAGACATGATCTCATTAAATGGCGGAGCAGGCTCGAGGGGCCGAATGGCCTACTCCTGCTCCTATCTTCTATGTTTGCACTTGTGAGGGAGACCAATATTAGGGGCCATAAATATACTTCACTTCTTCTTAGGCAGTCCCTCGGAACCGAAGATGACTTGCTTCCACATTAAAAATGAGTTCTCAGGTGACTGATGAGTCCAATGCGAGACCTACAGTCCAATTGCGGTAATTACAGGAGGAGTTTCCCTGCTGTCTGCCACAGGGAAAGTCATCGCAAGAATCCTCCTCAATCGCCTTCTCCCGGTGGCTGAAGAGCTCCTCCCAGAGTCGCCATGCGGATTCCGCCCACTAAGGGGTACAATGGACATGATCTTCACCGCGCGTCAACTACAAGACAAATGCAGGTAACAGCACCAACAGCTGTACATGGCCTTCTTTGACCTCACAAAGGTCTTTGACACTGTCAACCGTGAGGGATTACGGAGTGTCCCCCTCAAATTCGGCTGCCCTCAAAAGTTTGTCACCATCCTCCGCCTGCTTCATGACGACATGCAAGCCGTGATCCTGACCAACGGTTCCACCACAGACCCAATTCACGAACGGACCGGGGTCAAGCAAGGCTGTGTCATCGCACCATAAATAGAAGATAGTCACGAATAAATCCAATAAGGAATTCGGGAGAAACTTCTTTACCCAGAGAGTGGTGAGAACGTGGAACTCGCTCCCACAAGGAGTAGTTGAGGTGAATAGCGCAGACGCAGTCAAGGTGAAGCTGGATAAGCACATGAGGGAGAAAGGAAGAGAGGGATAGGTTGATGGGGTGAGATGAAGAGGGGTGGGAGGAGGCTCGTGTGGAGCATCAACATCGGCACGGACCAGTTGGGTCGAATGGCCTGTTTCTGGGCTGTAAATACGATGTAATACTTTGTAATGAAGCTGATCAGGGAGAGCCAGCCTCGATTTGTAAAGGAACGTCAGGCCCAACGAACCTCGCTACATTTTTTTGAGGAGGTAACTAACATGGTAGATAAGGGACTGTCTGTGGATGTTATTCATGTGGAAACATAGAAGATAGGAGCAGGAGTAGGACCATTCAGCCCCTCGAACCTGCTCCGCCATTCAATGCGATCATGGCTGATCATCCAAATTCAGAACCCTGTCCCTGCTTTCTCCCCATATCGCTTGATCCCTTTAGCCTTAAGAAATATATCCAACTCCTTCTTGAATATATTTAATGAATTGGCCTCAACTGTCTTCTGTGGTAGAGAATTCACAGGTTCACCACTCTGGGTGAAGAAATTCCTCCTCATTCAGTCCTAAATGGCTTACCCCTTATCCTTAGACTGTGACCCCTGGTTCTGGACTCCTCGACCATCAGGGAACATCCTTCCTGCATCTAGTCTGTCTAGTCCTGTTAGAATTTTATAAGTTTCAATGAGATCCCCTCTCATTCTTCTAAACTCTAGTGAATATAAGCCCAATCGACCCAATCTCTCCTCATACGTCATTCCTGCCATCCCAGGTATCAGTCTGGTGAATCTTCGCTGCACTCCCTCCATGGCAAGAACATCCTTCCTCAGATAAGGCGACCAAAACTGCACACAATACTCAAGGTGTGGTCTCACCAAGGCCCTGTACAACTGCAGCAAGACTTCCTTGCTCCTGTACTCGAATCCTCTCGCTACGAAGGCCAACATACCATTTGCCTTCTTAACCGCCTGCTGCACCTGCATGCTTACCTTCAGCGACTTCCTGAAGGTATTCGACAAGGCTGCACATGAGAGACTGTGAACAGAAATGAATGCACATAGAATTGGAGGTAACGTATTGGGTTAGGAGGTAGGAGACAGAGAGTAGGGATAATGAGTCTGTACTCAAATTGGCAGGATGTGACTTGTGGTGTCCCCCAAGGATATGTACTGGGTGACATGAATCTTGTCATTCATGTAGAAATGACTTATGAAGTAATACTGGGTGGCCTGCTGGTGGCGCTGTCCAGGGAGAGTATAAATACTCGGGCATAGGGCCCAGCTTGCTCAGGATATTCCTTAACAGGAACTAATAAGGACACAACTCGATCTCCATGTTGAAAAGCAGTTGATTAAAGCTTTGTTGAACGCTTAGATCAAGTGCCTCGTCGTTTTCTTACGTCACTGGGGTCTCAGCTTTTCACTATATTTATAGAACCATAGAAGAATGGTTACTGCACAGAAGGAGGCCATTCGGCCCGTCGAGCCCATGCCAGCTCTCTGCAAGAGCACTTCAGCCAGTCCCACTCCCCCGCCCTTTCCCTGTAGCCCTGCAAATTTTTTTCCTTCAGGTACTTATCCAATTCCCTTTTGAAAGCCACGATTGAATCTGCCTCCACCACCCTCTCAGGCAGTGCATTCCAGATCCTAACCACCTCGCTGCGTAAAAAAGTTTTTCCTCATGTCGCCTTTGGTTCTTCTGCCAATCACCTTAAATCTGTGTCCTCTGGTTCTCGACCCTTCCGCCAATGGGAACAGTTTCTCTCTATCTACTCTGTCCAGATCTCTCATGATTTTGAACACCTCTATCAAACCTCCTCTCAACCTTCTCTGCTCCAAGGAGAACCACCCCAGCTTCTCCAGTCTATCCACGTAACTGAAGTCCCTCATCCCTGGAACCATTCTGGTAAATCTTTTCTGCTCCCTCTCTAAGGCCTTCACATCCTTCCTAAAGTGCGGTGCCCAGAATTGGACACAATACTCCAGTTGAGGCCGAACCAGTGTTTTATAAAGGTTCATCATAACTTCCTTGCTTTTGTACTCTATGCCTCTGTTTATGAATCCCAGGATCCCGTATGCTTTTTAAAATCACTTTCTCAACCTGCCCTGCCACCTTCAACGATTTGTGCACATTTACCCCCAGGTCTCTCTCTTCATGCACCCCCTTTAGAATTGTACCCTTTAGTTTATATTGCCTCTCCTCATTCTACCAAAATGTATCACGTTGCACTTTTCTGCGTTATATTTCATCGGCCACGTGTCCACCCATTCCACCAGCCTGTCTATTTCCTCTTGAAGTCTATCACTATCCTCCTCAATGCTCACTATACTTCCAAGTTTTGAGTCGTCTGCAGATTTTGAAATTGTGCCCTGTACACCCAAGTCCAAGTCATTGATATAGATCAAGAAAAGCAGTGGTCTGAGTACCGACCCCTGGGGAACGCCACTGTATAAAATGACTTAGATGAAGGAATAGAGGGTCATCGATCTAAGTGCGCCGAGTTAGGAGGCACAGTAAAGACGGGAGCAGAATGTTGCAAAGGGGGACAGTGAGAGATTCAGTGAGCGGGCAATACCGGGGCAGATGGAGTTCGACGTGGGAAAGTGCGGGGTCATCCACTCTGGAGCTCGGAAAGATAGATCAGAGTACGTTCTAAATAGTAAGAGATCATAAACTGGGGAGGAGCGGGGAGATTTAGGGCTCCGTGCACAGAAATCATTCGAAGCTAGTGTGCCGGTACAAAACAAGTCATCAAAATGGAATGTTGTCCTTTATCTGAAGGGGGCTGGAATACAGAGGGGGGGAAGTTAATGCTCCAGTTGTTCAGAGCGCTGGTCAGACTCCATCTGGAGTAACTGCGTTCGGTTCTGGGCTCCGCACCTCAGGAAGGATATATTGGCCTTGGAGGGGGTGCAGCGCAGATTCACCAGAATGTAACCGGGGTTAGGAACCTAGGAACAGGAGGAGGAGGCCATTCAGATCCTCAGATATTCAATGCGCTCATGGCTGATCTGTATCTGAACTCCATCCACCAGGGCTTGGCTCCCTCTCCTTTTGTACACATAGAAAGATAGGAGCAGGAGTAGGCCATTCGGCCCCTCGAGCCTGCTCCGCCATTCAATGAGATCCTGGCTGATCATCCAAATTCAGAATCCTGTCCCTGCTTTCTCCCCATATCCCTTGATCCCTTTAGCCTTAAGAAATATATCCAACTCCTTCTTGAATATATTTAATGAATTGGCCTCTACTGTCTTCTGTGGTAGAGAATTCCACAGGTTCACCACTCTCTGGGTGAAGAAATTCCTCCTCATCTCAGTCCTAAATGGCTTACCCCTTATCCTTAGACTGTGACCCCTGGTTCTGGACTCCCTGACCATCGGGAACATCCTTCTGCATCTAGTCTGTCCAGTCCTTTCAGAATTTTATAAGTTTCAATGAGATCCCCTCTCATTCTTCCAAACTCCAGCGAGTATAAGCCCAATCGACCCAATCTCTCCTCATACGTCATTCCTGCCATCCCAGGTATCAGCCTGGTGAATCTTCGCTGCACTCCCTCCATGGCAAGAGCATCCTTCCTCAGATAAGGCGACCAAAACTGCACACAATACTCAAGGTGTGGTCTTACCAAGGCCCTGTACAACTGCAGCAAGACCTCCTTGCTCCTGTACTCGAATCCTCTCGCTACGAAGGCCAACATACCATTTGGCTAGCAACACTCTATCAGTCTCAGATTTAAAATGATTAATTACTGCTTTTTGTGGGAGCGAGTTCCACACTTCGACCACCCTTTGCGTGAAGAAGTCTTTCCTAACTTCTCTCCTGAATGCCCTGGCTCTGATTTCAAGGTCTTGTCCCCTTGTCCTAGATGCTCCCCCACCAGTGGGTAAGGTTTCTCTCCATCTACCCTAACTATTCCTTTCAAAATCCAAAAAAGCATAATCCAATCACCCTTTAGCCTTCTATATTCCAGGTAATACAAGCCTAGTTTATGTAATCTCTCCTTGTGAGGGCTAAAAGGATTAAATTGTGAGATCAGGTTACAAATAATAGGCTTGTATTACTTTCAGTGTAAGGGGTGAACAAATTGAGGTCCCCGCCACAAACTCTGAAATGAGCTTCCGACCACATATCCACAGCATAACTAAGACCGCCTACTTCCACCACCGTAACATCGCCGGTCTCCGCCCCTACCTCAGCTCATCCGCTGCTGAAACTCTCATCCATGCCTTTGTTACCTCTAGACTTGACTATTCCAATGCACTCCTGGCCGGCCTCCCACATTCTTACCCTACGTAAACTTGAGGTCATCCAAAACTCGGCTGCCCGTGTCCTAACTCGCACCAAGTCCCGTTCGCCCATCTCCCCTGTGCTCGCTGACCTACATTGGCTCCCGGTTAAGCAACGCCTCGATTTCAAAATTCTCATCCTTGTTTTCAAATCCCTCCATGGCCTCGCCCCTTCCTATCTCTAATCTCCTCCAGCCCCACAACCCCCCGAGATATCTGCGCTCCTCTAATTCTGCCCTCTTGAGCATCCCTGATTATAATCGCTCAACATTTGGTGCCCGTTCCTTCTGTTGCCTAGGCCCTAAGTTCTGGAATTCCCAGCCGAAACCTCTCCGCCTCACTACCTCCCTTTCCTCCTTTAAGACGCTCCTTAAAACCTAACTCTTTGACCAAGCTTTTGGTCACCTGCCCTCATTTCTCCTTATGTGGCTCGGTGTCAAATATTTTGTCTTACAATACTCCCGTGCAGCGCCTTGGGACGTTTTACTACGTTAAAGGCGCTATATAAATGCAAGTTGTTGTTGTTGAGGTGTTTAAGATGATTAAAGGAGTTGGAGAAAGAACCAGAGTTGACATGAGGAAATGTTCTTTTACGGAGAGCGTTGTTGTGATCTGGAACGCGCGGCCTGAAAGGGCGGTGGAAGCAGATTCAACCGTGACTTTCAAAACGGAATTGGATAAATCTTTGAAGAGAAAAAGTTTGCAGGGCTACGGGGAAAGAGCAGGGGAGTGTGACTAATGGGACAGCTCTTTCAAAGAACTGGCGTAGGCTCGAGTAGCTGAATGGCCTCCTTCTGTGCTGTATGATTCGATAGGGTAGTTAGAGAGAAAGTAGCTCCTCTGGTGGGGGGAGTCCAGAACAAGGGGGCATAACTTTAAAATTAGAGCCAGGCCGTTCAGGGGTGATAAGAAGATAAGAAATAAGAGCAGGAGTCGGCCATATGGCCCCTCGAGCCTGCTCCACCATTCAATAAGATCATGGCTGATCATCAATCTCAACTCCACGTTCCCGTCCGATCTGATCTCCATATCCCTTGATTCCCTTAGAGTCCTAAAATCAATCTATCTCAGCCTTGAATATACTCAAAGACTCAGCATTCACAGCCCTCTGGGGCAGAGAATTCCAAAGATTCACAACCCTCTGAGTGAAGAAATTCCTCCTCATCTCAGTCCTGAATGGCTGACCCCTTATCCTGAGACTATGCCCCCTAGTTCTAGACACTCCAGCCAGGGGAAACAACCTCTCAGCATCTACCCTGTCAATCCCCTCAGAGTCTTGTATGTTTCAATGAGATCACCTTTCATTCTTCTAAACTCCAGAGTATAGACCCATTCTACACAATCTCTCATCATAGGACAGCCTTCTCATCCCAGGAGTCAATCTAGTGAACCTTCGTTGCACCGCCTCCAAGGCAAGTATATCCTTCCTTAGATAAGGAGACCAAAACTGTGCACAGTAGCACTTCCTCGCACAGAGGCTAGTGGGAATCTGGAACTCTCTCCCCCCAAAATGGCTGCGGAGGCCGGGGGCTCAAGTGGAAAATGTCAAAACTGAGATTGAGAGACTTTTGTCAGGCGAGGGTGTTGAGGGTTACAGAAACAAGGTGGGCGGATGGAGCTAAGATGCAGGTCAGTGGCGATCACACTTGAACAGGCTCGAGAGGGGCTGAATGGGCCGACTCCCGTTCCGATGTTCCCATCGACTCCCCGCGCCCTCCCTTGGACAACAGGGCCGCTTGGGCCAGAGCAAATGAACGAGGAAGCTTGGAGCAGAAAAATACATGGGTCGGGTTGATGTCAAGGCGGACGGAAAATTGATACGCACAACACACAAAAGCCGGCCAGGAAGAAAACGATTTGTTCTTCTTGCCCTGCGAACAAAGAGAAAAAGGCCGATTGCCATGGAGACGAGGAACCAGCTCATTAAAAACAACACCACAACATTCCCCCCCCCTCACTCCCGAGTATATATTAGGAAGGGGGAATCTACACCGTCACAGTTTCGCATCCAATTTTAGACAGAGGGGAAGGAATAATGTCTCCTGTCGCTCGCTTGCTGTTGGCCTCCTGCGTGGTTGCCGGGGTGACGCTTGGCCAAGAACCGGGCCTACTGGCCCGGCAGTTGACGCTGATGGATGGTTTCTACCTGAGCTGGGATTTCGACTCCGACTCCCAGCTGGTGACCTTCAAGGTGGTGGCCAGAACCATGGGGTGGGTCGGCATTGGTCTGACTCCCAGCGGGGGCATGGACAAGGCCGATATCGTCATCGGATGGATCAAGGATGGCAAGGCCTACTTTCACGTGAGATCTTTCTTTCGTCTCGTTGCTAAGCCCTCGCGCGGGAGCTGATTCTCGCTGGGGTACGGGTATCGCGGGCATTGACTCTCACTGGGGTACGGGTCCCACAGACACTGACTCTCACTGGGGAACGGGTATCGCGGGCATTGACTCTCACTGGGGTACGGGTCCCACAGACACTGACTCTCACTGGGGAACGGGTATCGTGGGCATTGACTCTCACTGGGGTACGGGTCCCACAGACACTGACACTCACTGGGGTACGGGTCCCACAGACACTGACTCTCAGTGGGGTACAGGTCCCACAGACACTGACTCTCACTGGGGTATGGTTCCCACAGACACTGACTCTCACTGGGGTACAGGTCCCACAGACACTGACTCTCACTGGGGAACGGGTATCGTGGGCATTGACTCTCACTGGGGTACGGGTCCCACAGACACTGACACTCACTGGGGTACGGGTCCCACAGACACTGACTCTCACTGGGGTACGGGTCCCACAGACACTGACTCTCACTGGGGTACGGGTCCCACAGACACTGACTCTCACTGGGGTATGGGTCCCACAGACACTGACTCTCACTGGGGTACGGGTCCCAGAGACACTGACTCTCACTGGGTACGGGTCCCACAGACACTGACTCTCACTGGGGTACGGGTCCCACAGACACTGACTCTCACTGGGGTACGGGTCCCACAGACACTGACTCTCACTGGGGTACGGGTTCCACAGACACTGACTCTCACTGGGGTACGAGTCCCACAGACACTGACTCTCACTGGGGTACGGGTCCCACAGACACTGACTCTCACTGGGGTACGGGTTCCACAGACACTGACTCTCACTGGGGTACGAGTCCCACAGACACTGACTCTCACTGGGGTACGAGTCCCACAGACACTGACTCTCACTGGGGTACGGGTCCCACAGACACTGACTCTCACTGGGGTACGGGTTCCACAGACACTGACTCTCACTGGGGTACGGGTCCCACAGACACTGACTCTCACTGGTGTACGGGTCCCACAGATACTGACTCTTACTGGGATAAGAGTTGCACAGACACAGACTCTCACTGGGGAACGGGTCCCACAGACACCGACTCTCGCTGGGGTACGGGTTCCACAGACACTGAATCTCACTGGGGAATGGGTCCCACAGACACTGACTCTCACTGGGTAACGGACCCCACAGTCACTGACTCTCACTGGGGTACGGGTTCTACAGATACTGACTCTCACTGCGGTACGGGTCCCACAGATAATGACTCTCACTGGGGTACGGGTCCCACAGACACTGACTCTCACTGGGGTACAGTTCCACAGACACTGACATTCACTGGGGTACGGGTCCCACAGACACTGACTCTCACTGGGGTACGGGTCCCACAGACACTGACTCTCACTGGGGTATGGGTCCCACAGACACTGACTTTCACTGGGGTACGGGTCCCACAGACAGTGACTCTCACTGGGGTACGGGTCCCACAGACACTGACTCTCACTGGGGTATG
>JASTWF010001942.1:5000-49686 GCA_030390025.1 Squalus acanthias | reverse complement strand
GCAGGGAGGATGAGCAACCTGGCCACAGCACCGTGGAACGGGGGGCCATTCAAGAGGGGGGAGTAAATAGAAATGTTGTAGTGGTAGGGCATAGTATTATTAGGGGGATAAATAGAGTTCTCTGCAGCCGAGAGCGAGAGTCCCATAGGCTGTGGTTGCCTGCCCGGTGCCAGGGTTAAGGACATCTCCTCTGGGCTGGAAGGAAACTTGCAGTGGGAGGGGGTGGATCCAGTTGTCGTGGTCCATGTTGGTACAAACGACGTAGATAGGACAAGGAAGCCGGTTCTGTTAAAGGAGTATGAGCAGCTAGGGGTCAAATTAAAAAACAGAACCTCAAGGGTAATAATCTCTGGATTATTACCTGAGCCACGAGCAAATCTGGCTAGGACAAATAAAATTAGAGAGTTAAATGAGTGTCTCAAAGACTGGTGTGGGAGAAATGGGTTTTGCTTCCTGGGACCACTGGCACCAGTACTGGGGCAGGAGGGAGCTGTTTCGTTTTGACGGGCTTCACTTGGCCAGTGCTGGGACTAGAGTCCTGGCGGATCATATAACTAGGGCTGCAGAGAGGGCTTTAAACTAACTAGTGGGGGGGAGGTTCCTAGAGAGCAAATAATAAAAATGACAACAGAGAAGGTCATAGACTTAGGTAGCAGTGGGGAAATTAAAAACCAGAGTGTGTCAGGAAGGGGCAGAAGGTATGGAGTAAAAGGTAAGGTAATAAAAAGGGCAAAAGCAGGAACTAAGTGTCACAAAACATATTTGAAAGTTCTCTATCTGAATGCACGTAGCATTCGTAACAAAATAGACGAGTTAATGGCACAAATAACTACATATGGGTATGATCTTGTGGCCATTACAGAAACATGGCTGCAGGGTGACAATGCCTGGGAATTAAACATACCAGGTTATTTAACGATCAGGAAGGACAGGCAGGAAGGAAGGGGAGGTGGGGTGGCTATGTTAATAAAGGAAGGAATCACTGTAATACAGAGAAATGATCAGGATAATGAAACAGTTTGGGTGGAGATAAGGAATAATAAGGGGAAAAAAAACACTAGTGGGTGTAGTCTATAGGCCTCCGAACAGTTGCAACTCTGTTGGACGGAGTATCAATCAGGAAATAGTTGAGGCTTGTAATAAGGGAACATCTATAATTATGGGGGATTTTAACTATCATATTAATTGGACAAATCAAATTGGGCAGGGCTGCCTTGAGGACGAGTTCATTGAGTGTATTAGGGATGGGTTTCTTGAGCAGTATGTAACTGAACCGACCAGGGGCAAGCAACCTTAGATCTGGTCCTGTGTAACGAGACAGGATTAATTAAAATGTCTTAGTAAAGGATCCCCTTGGAATGAGTGACCATAACATGGTTGAATTCCATATTCAATTAGAGGGTGAGAAGGTTGGATCTCAAACAAGCGTGCTAAGCTTGAATAAAGGAGACTATGAAGGTATGCGAGCGGAATTGAGTAGAGTGGATTGGGAAAATAGATTAAAGGATAAGACGATACATGATCAGTGGTGTACATTTAAGGAGTTATTTTACAACTTCCAAAAAATATATATTCCACTGAGAAGAAAAGGGTGTAAAAGAAAAGACAGTCATCCGTGGCTAAGTAAAGAAATTAAGGATAGTATTCGACTAAAAACAAGGGCCATTAAGGTAGCCAAATCTAGTGGGAGGATAGAGGATTGGGAAAACTTTAAAAGACAGCAAAAAATAACAAAAAGATTGATTAAGAAAGGGAAGATAGATTATGAAAGTAAATTAGCAAAAAATATAAAAACAGATAGTAAGAGTTTTTATAGTTATATAAAAAGAAAAAGGGTGGCTAAAGTATATGTTGGTCCCTTAGAGGATGAGACTGGAAATTAATGGTGGGAAATATGGAGATGGCAAAAACACTGAATGAATATTTTGTATCAGTCTTTACAGTAGAGGACACTAAGAATATCCCAACACTGGACAAACAGGGGGCTATAGGGGGAGAGGAGCTAAACACGATCAAAATCACTAAGGAAGTGGTACTCGGTAAAATAATGGGACTCAAGGCGGATAAATCACCTGGACCTGATAGCTGACATCCTAGGGTCTTGAGGGAAGTGGCGGTAGGGATTGTGGATGCATTGGTAATAATTTTCCAAAACTCCCTGGACTCAGCAAAGATCCCGGCAGACTGGAAAACTGCTAATGTAACACCCTTATTTAAAAAGGGCAGCAGACAGAAGGCTGGAAACTATAGACCGGTTGGCCTAACATCTGTGGTAGGTAAAATTTTGGAGTCCATTATTAAGGAGACAGTAACGGGACATTTGGATAATCATAATTTAATAGGACAAAGTCAGCATGGTTTTATGAAGGGGAAGTCATGTTTGACAAATTTGCTGGAGTTCTTTGAGGAAGTAACATACAGGGTGGATAAAGGGGAACCAGTGGATGTGGTGTATTTAGACTTCCAAAAGGCATTTGACAAGGTGCCACACAAAAGATTATTGCTTAAGATAAAAAATCACGGGATTGGGGGTAATATTCTGGCATGGATAGAGGATTGGCTATCTAACAGAAGGCAGAGAGTTGGGATAAATGGTTCATTCTCAGACTGGCAATCAGTAACTAGTGGTGTTCCACAGGGGTCAGTGCTGGGTCCCCAACTCTTACAATCTATATTAACGATTTGGAGGAGGGGACCGAGTGTAACATATCAAAGTTTGCAGATGATACTAAGATGGGAGGGAAAGTAGTAGTGAAGAGGACATAAAAAATCTGCAAGGGGACTTAGACAGGCTAAGTAAGTGGGCAGAGAGTTGGCAGATGGAATACAAT
Organism: Squalus acanthias; assembly: GCA_030390025.1. Lineage (NCBI taxonomy): Eukaryota > Metazoa > Chordata > Chondrichthyes > Squaliformes > Squalidae > Squalus > Squalus acanthias. The sequence continues at coordinate 46,855 of JASTWF010001942.1, read as the reverse complement.
ACTGGAAAGTGTTAGGTTATGCACTTTGGCAGGAAAAATCGTAGAGCAAGTTATTATCTAAATGGCAAGAAACTGGAGAGTACTGAAGTACAAAGGGATCTGGGGGTCCTGGTGCACGAAACTCAAAAGGTTAGTATGCAGGTGCAGCAAGTGATTAAGAAGGCCAATGGAATGTTGGCTTTCATTGCTAGGGGGATAGAATATAAAATAGGGAGGTATTGCTTCAGTTGTACAAGGTATTGGTGAGACCGCACCTGGAATACTGCATACAGTTTTGGTGTCCATACTTAAGAAAAGACATACTTGCTCTCGAGTCAGTACAAAGAAGGTTCACTCGGTTAATCCCGGGGATGAGGGGATGGACATATGAGGAGAGGTTGGGTAGATTGGGACTCTCCTCATTGGAGTTCAGAAGAATGAGAGGCGATCTTATTGAAACATATAAGATTGTGAAGGGGTTGGATCGGGTGGATGTGGGGAGGATGTTCCCGATGATGGGTGAAACTAGAACTAGGGGACATAATCTTAGAATAAGGGGCTGCTCTTTCAAAACTGAGATGAGAAGGAACTACTTCACTCAGAGGGTGGTAGGTCCATGGAATATGCTGCCCCAAAAAGCTGTAGAAGCTACATCATTACATAAATTTAAAACAGAAATAGACAGTTTCCTAGAAGTAAAGGGAATTAAGGGTTACGGAGAGCGGGCAGGAATTTGGACATGAGTCTAGGTTCGAATTGGTCATGGCCCTGTGGGTAGCGGAGCGGGCCCAGGGGCCGTGTAGCCTGATCTGCTCCTATTTCGTGTGTCAATTCTGTTAGATTCAGGAGATGGTTCTGTGATAGTAGATTGGCGGTTAGGATCAGATCAGCCATGATCTCATTGAATGGCGGAGCAGGCTCGAGGGGCCAATTGGCCTACTCCTGCTCCTATTTCTTATGTTCTTATGTTCTTATTGATGGCCTCTAGTTATGCTCTTCCCCACAAGTGGAAACATTCTCTCTGTATCCACTCCATCAAAACCTTTCATAATTTTAAAGACCTCTATTAGGTCACCCCTCAGCCACCTTTTTTCAAGAGAAAAGAGACCCAGCCGGTTCATCCTTTCCTGATATGTATACCCTCGCATTTCTGGTATCATCCTTGTAAATCTTCTCTCCATCCTCTCAAGTGCCTCTATATCCTTTTTATAATATGGCGACCAGAACTGTGTACAGTACTCTATGTGTGGTCTAACCGAGGTTCTATACAGGTTCAGCATAACTTCCCTACTTTTCAATTCTATCCCTCTAGAATAAACCCTAGTGCTTGGTTTGCTTTTTTTATGTGAGAAGTCGCACAACACCAGGTTATAGTCCAACAGTTTTATTTGAAATCACAAGCTTTCGGAGCGCTGCTCCTTCGTCAGGTGAAGACTTCTCAGCTTTCCCCAGAACAGACGCCACCTGGAATTAAACAACAGAAAGTCAGGAAAACCAATGAAACAATGAAACATAGAACAATAGGAGCAGGAGTAGGCCATTCGGCCCCTCGAGCCTGCTCCGCCATTCGATGAGATCATGGCTGATCATCTAAACTCAGTACCCTGTACCTGCTTTCTCCCCATATCCCTTGATCCCTTTAGCTTTAAGAAATATATCTAACTCATTCATGAATATATTTAATGAATTGGCCTCAACTACCTTCTGTGGTAGAGAATTCACAGGTTCACCTCTCTCTGGGTGAAGAAATTCCTCCTCATTTCTGTCCTAAATGGCTTACCCCTTATCCTTAGATTATGACCCCTGGTTCTGGACTCTCCGACCATCGGGAACATTCTTCCTGCATCTAGTTTGTCCAGACCTGTCAGAATTTTATATGTTTCGATGAGATCCCCTCTCATTCTTCTATACTCCAGCGAGTATAAGCCCAATCGACCAATCTCTCCTCATATGTCATTCCTGCCATCCCAGGTATCAGCCTTGTGAATCTTCGCTGAACTCCTTCCATGGCAAGAACATCCTTCCTCAGATAAGGCGACCAAAACTGCACACAGTACTCAAGGTGTGGTCTCACCAAGGCCCTGTACAACTGCAGCAGGACATCCCTGTTCCTATACTCAAACCCTCTCGCTATGAAGGCCAACATACCATTTGCCTTCTTCACCGCCTGCTGCACCTGCATGCTTACCTTCAGCGACTGGTGCACAAGGACACACAGGTCTCGTTGCACTTCCCCTTCTCCCAATCTATTGCCATTCAGATAATAGGCTGCCTTTCTGTTTTTGACACCAAAGTGGATAACCTCGCATTTATCCACGTTATATTGCATCTGCCACGCTTCTGTCCACTCACCCAACCTCTCCAAATCATCCTGGAGATTCTCGGTATCCTCCTTGCAGCACACACGCCCACCCAGCTTTGTGTCATCTGCAAACTTGGAGATATTACATTTAGTTCCCTTATCTAGATCATTAATGTATATTGTGAATAGCTGGGGTCCAAGGACCGATCCCTGCGGTACCCCACTAGTCACTGCCTGCCACTCGGAAAAAGACCCATTAATTCCTACTCTCTGCTTTCTGTCCGCCAACCAGTTCTCTATCCAAGTCAATACCTTGCCCCCAATCCCATGTGCCTTAACTTTACACGCTAACCTCTTATGCGGGACCTTATCGAAAGCCTTTTGAAAGTCCAAATACACCACATCTACTGGTTCTCCCTTATCTATTTTCCCAGTTACATCCTCAAAAAATTCCAGTAGATTAGTCAAGCACGATTTACCTTTTGTAAATCCATGTTGACTTTGTCCGATCCTGTCACTGTTTTTCAAGTGCTCAGCTATTACATCCTTTATAATGGACTCTAGTATTTTCCCCACTACCGATGTCAGGCTTACCGGTCTGTAATTCCCCACTTTCTCTCTACCACCCTTTTTGAATAGTGGGGTAACATTAGCTACCCTCCGATCCATGGGTACAGTTCCAGATTCCATCGAATGTTGGAAGATGATCAGCAATGCATCTACTATTTCTAGGGCCACTTCCTTAAGTACCCTAGGATGTAGATTATCAGGCCCTGGGGATTTATCGGCCTTCAATCCCGTCAATTTCTCTAACACCATTTCCCTGCAAATACTGATTTCTTTCAGTGCCTCCCTTTCATCAGACCCTATGTTCTCCAACATCTCTGGGAGGTTATTTGTGTCCTCCTTTGTGAAGACAGAACCAAAATATGCATTTAATTGGTCTGCCATTTCTTTGTTCCCCATTATAACTTCCCCCGCTTCTGACTACAAGGGACCTACACTTGATTTCACTAATCTTTTTCTCTTCACATATCTATGAAAGCTCTTACAGTCAGTTTTTATGTTCCCTGCAAGCTTACTTTCATATTCTATTTTCCTCTTCTTAATTAATCCCTTTGTCCTCCTTTGTTGAATCCTAAACTGCTCCCAATCCTCAGGGTTACCGCTTTTTCTGGCCAATTTATATGCCCTCTCCTTGGATCTTATGCTATCCCTAATTTCCCTTGTTAGCCATGGTTGAGTCACCCTTTTTGTTTTATTCTTATGCCACACTGGGATGAACAAATTCTGTAGTTCATCCATGCAGTCTTTGAATGTTTGCCATTGCCTATCCACCGTCAACCCTTTGAGTGACATTCCCCAATCAATCCTACCCAATTCGCGCCTCATACCATCGTAGTTTCCGTTATTTAAATTCAGGACCCTAGTCTCTGATTCAACTACTTCACTCTCCATCCTAATGAAGAATTCTATCATATTATGATCACTCTGACCCAAGGGGCCTCGTACAAGATTGCTAATCAATCCTTTCTCGTTAAATAATACCCAGTCTAAGATGGCCTGATCTCTGGTTGGTTCCTCGACATATTGTTCCAGAAAACCATCCCGTAAACATTCTAGGAATTCCTCCTCCACAGTATTTTTACTAATTTGGTTAGCCCAATCTATATGTAAATTAAAGTCACACATGATGACTGCTGTGCCCTTACTGCATGCTTCTCTAATTTCCCTTTTAATGCCGTCCCCAACCTCCGTATTACTGTTTGGAGGTCTATATACCACTCCCACTAACGTTTTCTGCCCCTTGTTATTTCTCAGTTCTACCCATACAGATTCTGCATCATCAGAGCTAATATCCTTCCTTTCAATTGTGTTAATCCCCTCTTTAACCAGCAATGCTACCCCACCTCCCTTTCTTTTTTGCCTATCTTTCCTAAATATTGAATACCCCTGGATGTTGAGTTCCCAGCCTTGGCCACCCTGGAGCCATGTTTCTGTAATCCCAATCAATTCGTATTCATTTACCTCTATTTGCGCAGCTAATTCATCCACCTTGTTCCGAATGCTCCTTGCATTAAGACACAAAGCCTTCAGGCTTGTTCTTTTAACGTTCTCAGACCTATATGAATTATTATTTACTGTGACCATGTTTGATTTAAACCGTTGAGTTCTTTGCCTTCTACTTTTGTTTTTCTCCTTCCTGTCTTTTGCTTTTATCCTTGTTTCCCTTTCCTCTGTCTCCCTGCTAAGGTTCCCAACCCCCTGCCACTTTAGTTTAAACCCTCCCCCACAGCACTAGCAAACACTCCCCCTAGGACATCGGTCCCGGCCCTGCTCAGGTGCAGACCACCCCGTTTGTACTGGTCTCACCTCCCCCAGAACCGGTTCCAATGTCCAAGGAATTTGAATCCCTCCCCCTTGCACCATTCCTCTAGCCACGTATTCATTTGAAATATCCTCCTATTTCTACTCTGACTAGCACGTGGCACTGGTAGCAATCCTGAGATTACTACCTTTGAGGTCCTATTTTTTTAATTTACCTCCATCTCCTCTATCTCAATACCATATTCCCGCTCTCTCCCCATACCCCTTGATGCCTTTTGTGTCTAGAAATCTATCTATCTCCTTCTTAAATATATTCAGTGACTTGGCCTCCACAGCCTTCTGTGGTAGAGAATTCCACAGGTTCACCACCCTCTGAGTGAAGAAATTTCTCCTCATCTCAGTCCTAAATGTCCTACCCCGTATCCTGAGACTGTGACCCCTCGGTCTAGACCCCCCCAGCCAGGGGGAAACATCCTCCCTGCATCCAGTCTGTCTAGCCCTGTCAGAATTTTATATGTTTCAATGAGATCCCCTCTCATTCTTCTAAACTCTATTGAATACAGGCCTAGTCGACCCAATCTCTCCTCATACGACAGTCCTGCCAGCCCAGGAATCAGTCTGGTCAACCTTCACTGCACTCCCTTCTATGGCAAGTATATCCTTTCTTAGGTAAGGACACCAAAACTGCACACAGTACTCCATGTGTGGTCTCACCAAGGCCCTGTATAACTGTAGTAAGACATCCTTGCTCCTGTACTCAAATCCTCTTGCAATGAAGGCCAACATACCATTTGCCTTCCCAACTGCTTGCTGCACCTGCATGTTTGCTTTCAGTGACTGGTGTACAAGGACACCCAGGTCCCTTTGTACATCAACATTTCCCAATCTATCACCATTTAAATAATACTCTGCCTTTCTGTTTTTCCTACCGAAGTGGATAACTTCACATTTATCCACGTTATACTGCATCTGCTATGTATTTGCCCACTCACTCAACTTGTCTAAATCGCCTTGAAGTCTCTTTGCATCCTCTTCACAACTCACAGTCCCACCTAGTTTCGTGTCCTCAGCAAACTTGGAAATATTGCATTTGGTTCCCTCATCCAAATCATTGATATATATTGTGAATAGCTGGGACCCAAGCACTGTTCCCTGCGGTACCCCACTAGTCACCGCCTGCCACCCCGAAAAAGACCCATTTATTCCTACTCTCTGTTTCCTGTCTGTTAACCAATTTTTGGAAAATCCCCATCCACAGCCCATGTACACTCTCCCCTATCATGGACTCTACCCACCCATTTAATCTCCTCCCACAGCCCATGTCCATTCTCCCCTATCATGGACTCTACCCACCCATTTAATCTCCTCCCACAGCCCATGTACACTCTGCCCTATCACGGACTCTACCCACCCATTTAATCTCCTTCTGGTTATCCTGTGAGTGAGTTGTCGTCAACAGCTGAAGCAGTCCGGGGAACAGTCCTGCTGTTTAACGCAGACTGCCGTACTGTAACTAGAAGGTACATTTGCTATTAACCCACACAATTTCTGTTCAGAGAATCCAAGTACTGCATGCTGTTGCAGTACTGCAGCCCACCTGGTGGTGGTGCCGCCGAGCTAAGGGAAGACTCAGCACTGCCACCATCTGGCGCTTGTTTGCACTGCGGCTTTGCGCATTAAAGAATGATTTGCATTTCCCCAGCGCCTTTCACCACCTCAGAACGTCCCAACGTGCTTTACAGCCAATGAAGTACTTTTTTTGAAGTGTGTCACTGTTGTAATGTAGGAAACGCAGCAGCCAATTTGCACACAGAAAGCTCCCACAAACAGCAATCTGATAATGACCAGATCATCTGTTTTAGTGATGTTGATTGAGGGATAAATATTGCCCAGGACACCGGGGAGAACTCCCCTGCTCTTCTTCGCAATAGTGGCCGCGGGATCTTTTACGTCACCTGAGAGAGCAGACGGGGCCTTGGTTTAACATCTCATCCGAAAGTTGGCACCTCCGACAGTGCGGCACTCCCTCAGTCCTGCCCCTCGACAGTGCGGCACTCCCTCAGTCCTGCCCCTCTGACAGTGCGGTGCTCCCTCAGTCCTGCCCCTCTGACAGTGTGGCGCTCCCTCAGTACCGCCCCTCCGACAGTGCGCCGCTCCCTCAGTAATGCCCCTCCGACAGTGCGGCACTCCCTCAGTACTGCCCCTCCGACAGTGCGCCGCTCCCTCAGTAATGCCCCTCCGACAGTGCGGCGCTCCCTCAGTACCGCCCCTCCGACAGTGCGCCACTCCCTCAGTACTGCCCCCTCCGACAGTGCGGCGCTCCCTCAGTACTGCCCCTCCGACAGTGCGGCGCTCCCTCAGTACTGCCCCTCCGACAGTGCGGCGCTCCCTCAGTACTGCTCCTCCGACAGTGCAGCACTCCTCAGTACTGCCCCTCGACAGTGCTGCGCTCCCTCAGTACTGCCCCTCGACAGTGCGGCGCTCCCTCAGTACTGCCCCTCCGACAGTGCGGCGCTCCCTCAGTACTGCCCCTCCGACAGCGCGGCGCTCCCTCAGTACTGCCCCTCCGACAGCGCGGCGCTCCCTCAGTACCGCCCCTCCGACAGTGCGGCGCTCCCTCAGTACTGCCCCTGCGACAGTGCGGCGCTCCCTCAGTACTGCCCCTCCGACAGTGCGGCGCTCCCTCAGTACTGCCCCTGCGACAGTGCGGCGCTCCCTCAGTACTGCCCCTCCGACAGTGCGGCGCTCCCTCAGTACCGCCCCTCCGACAGTGCGGCGCTCCCTCAGTACTGCCCCTCCGACAGTGCGGCGCTCCCTCAGTACTGCCCCTCCGACAAGGTGCTGTCACTCCGACCCCAGCTTCTGAGACCCCCAACCACCCCCTCTACAGAGCCTATCTCCGTTACTACAGGGAGCGCGGAGAGCTTGCTGGCTACATTTCTGGTCGAGTTGCCAACTGTGGTTGGCTGTATTCCTGGAGCTTTCATCACATGACCTCCCGCCTCCAACTGCCCCTCCCCCCCACACCCCCCATTGGTCACCCGACACGTCCATCCTCGCACAGCCCCGCCTTCCCACGCCAATGACACAGGAACAGGAGGAGGCCATTCAGCCCCCTCGAGCCTGTTACATTCGGAACAGGAGGAGGCCATTCAGCCCCTCTTGAGCCTGTTACATTAGGAACAGAAGGAGGCCATTCAGCCCCTCGAGCCTGTTACATTAGGAACAGGAGGAGGCCATTCAGCCCCTCGAGCCTGTTACATTAGGAACAGGAGGAGGCCATTCAGCCCCCTCGAGCCTGTTACATTATGAACAGGAGGAGGCCATTCAGCCCCCTCGAGCCTGTTACATTCGGAACAGGAGGAGGCCATTCAGCCCCCTCGAACCTGTAACATTAGGAACAGGAGGAGGCCATTCAGCCCTCTCGAGCCTGTTACATTAGGAACAGGAGGAGGCCATTCAGCCCCTCGAGCCTGTTACATTAGGAACAGGAGGAGGCCATTCAGCCCCCTCGAGCCTGTTACATTATGAACATAGGAGGCCATTCAGCCCCTCGAGCCTGTTGCATTCGGAACAGGAGGAGACCATTCAGCCCCCTCGAGCCTGTTACATTAGGAACAAGAGGAGGCCATTCAGCCCCCTCGAGGCTGTTACATTAGGAACAGGAGGAGGCCATTCAGCCCCTCGAGCCTGTTACATTAGGAACAAGAGGAGGCCATTCAGCCCCCTCGAGGCCTGTTACATTAGGAACAGGAGGAGACCATTCAGCCCCCTCGAGCCTGTTACATTAGGAACAAGAGGAGGCCATTCAGCCCCCTCGAGGCTGTTACATTAGGAAACAGGAGGAGGCCATTCTGCCCCCCTCGAGCCTGTTACATTAGGAACAGGAGGAGGCCATTTTGCCCCTCGAGCCTGTGACATTAGGAACAGGAGGAGGCCATTCAGCCCCTCGAGCCTGTTACATTAGGAGCAGAGGAGGCCGTTCAGCCCCCTGGAGCCTGTTACATTAGGAACAGGAGGAGGCCATTCAGCCCCTCGAGCCTGTTACATTAGGAACAGGAGGAGGCTGTTCAGCCCCCTCGAGCCTGTTACATTAGGAAAAAGAGGAGGCCGTTCAGCCCCCCTCGAGCCTGTTACATTAAGAACAGGAGGAGGCCATTCAGCCCCCTCGAGCCTGTTACATTAGGAACAGGAGGAGGCCATTCAGCCCCTCGAGCCTGTTACATTAGGAACAGGAGGAGGTCATTCAGCTGCCCTCGAGCCTGTTACATTAGGAACAGGAGGAGACCATTCAGCCCCCTCGAGCCTGTTACATTAGGAACAGGAGGAGGCCATTCAGCCACCCTCGAGCCTGTTACATTAGGAACAGGAGGAGGCCATTCAGCCACCCTCGAGCCTGTTACATTAGGAACAGGAGGAGGCCATTCAGCCCCTCGAGCCTGTTCCACCATTCAATGAGAAAGCAATTGGAAAGAAACCAGACTCTCTGTTACCCGATTTGATAAATATTGGCTGTCAATCAACCAGCCTTTGTAGACTTTTCTCCCCAACACTGATACCAGCCGCTCTCCAGTGCCCTCCCTCCAGTGCCCTCCCTCCAGTGCCCTCCCTCCAGTGCCCCTCCCTCCAGTGCCCTCCCTCCAGTGCCCTCCTCCAGTGCCTCCTCCAGTGCCCCTCCCTGCAGTGCCCTCCCTCCAATGCCCCTCCTCCAGTGCCCTCCCTCCAGTGCCCCTCCTCCAGTGCCTCCTCCAGTGCCCCTCCCTCCAGTGTCCTCCCTCCAGTGCCTCCTCCAGTGCCCCTCCCTGCAGTGCCCTCCCTCCAGTGCCCCTCCTCCAGTGTCTCCTCCAGTGCCCCTCCTCCAGTGCCTCCTCCAGTGCCCCTCCCTCCAGTTGCCCTCCCTCCAGTGCCCCTCCTCCAGTGCCCTCCCTCCAGTGCCCTCCCTCCAGTGCCCCTCCTCCAGTGCCCTCCCTCCAGTGCCCCTCCCTCCAGTGCCCTCCCTCCAGTGCCCCTCCTCCAGTGCCTCCTCCAGTGCCCCTCCCTCCAGTGCCCTCCCTCCAGTGCCCCTCCTCCAGTGCCTCCTCCAGTGCCCCTCCCTGCAGTGCCCTCCCTCCAGTGCCCCTCCTCCAGTGCCTCCTCCAGTGCCCCTCCTCCAGTGCCTCCTCCAGTGCCCCTCCCTCCAGTGCCCCCTCCCTCCAGTGCCCTCCCTCCAGTGCCCTCCCTCCAGTGCCCTCCCTCCAGTGCCCTCCCTCCAGTGCCCCCTCCAGTGCCCCTCCCTTTAGTGCCCCCTCCAGTGCCCTCCCTCCAGTGCCCCTCCCTCCAGTGCCCCCCCTCCAGTGCCCCCTCCCAGGGCCCCCTCCAGTGCCCTCCCTTTAGTGCCCCCCTCCAGTGCCCCTCCCTCCAGTGCCCCCCCTCCAGTGACCCTCCCTCCAGTGCCCCCCCTCCAGTGACCCCTCCAGTGCCCCTCCCTTCAGTGCCCCCTCCCTCCAGTGCCCCCTCCATCCAGTGCCCCTCCCTCCAGTTGCCCCTCCCTCCAGTGTCCCTCTCCAGTGCCCCCCTCCAGTGCCCCTCCCTCCAGTGCCCCTCCCTCCAGTGCCCCTCCCTCCAGTGCCCCTCCCTCCAGTGTCCCTCTCCAGTGCCCCCCCCCTCCAGTGCCCCTCCCTCCAGTGCCCCTCCCTCCAGTGTCCCTCTCCAGTGCCCCCCCTCCAGTTCCCCCTCCCTCCAGTGCCCCTCCCTCCAGTGTCCCTCTCCAGTGCCCCTCCCTCCCGTGTCCCTCTCCAGTGGCCCCCCTCCAGTGTCCCTCTCCAGTGCCCCCTCCAGTGCCCTCCCTCCTGTGCCCCTCCCTCCAGTGCACCTCCCTCCAGTGTCCCTCCCTCCAGTGCCCTCCCTCCAGTGCCCCTCCCTCCAGTGCCCTCCCTCCAGTGCCCCCTCCAGTGCCCTCCCTGCAGTGCCCCCTCCAGTGCCCCTCCCTCCAGTGCCCTCCCTCCAGTGCCCCTCCCTCCAGTGCCCCTCCCTCCAGTCCCCCCTCCAGTGCCGCTCCCTCCAGTGCCCCTCCCTCCAGTGCCCTCCCTCCAGTGCCCCTCCTCCAGTGCCTCCTCCAGTGCCCCTCCCTGCAGTGCCCTCCCTCCAATGCCCCTCCTCCAGTGCCCTCCCTCCAGTGCCCCTCCCTCCAGTGCCCCTCCTCCAGTGCCCTCCCTCCAGTGCGCCTCCTCCAGTGCCCTCCCTCCAGTGCCCCTCCCTCCAGTGCCCTCCCTCCAGTGCCCCTCCTCCAGTGCCTCCTCCAGTGCCCCTCCCTCCAGTGCCCCTCCTCCAGTGCCCCTCCCTGCAGTGCCCTCCCTCCAGTGCCCCTCCTCCAGTGCCTCCTCCAGTGCCCCTCCTCCAGTGCCTCCTCCAGTGCCCCTCCCTCCAGTGCCCTCCCTCCAGTGCCCCTCCTCCAGTGCCCTCCCTCCAGTGCCCCTCCTCCAGTGCCCTCCCTCCAGTGCCCCTCCCTCCAGTGCCCTCCCTCCAGTGCCTCCTCCAGTGCCCCTCCTCCAGTGCCCTCCTCCAGTGCCCCTCCCTTCAGTGCCCTCCCTCCAGTGCCCCTCCTCCAGTGCCTCTTCCAGTGCCCCTCCTCCAGTGCCTCCTCCAGTGCCCCTCCCTCCAGTGCCCTCCCTCCTGTGCCCCCTCCAGTGCCCTCCACCCAGTGCCCCTCCCTCCAGTGCCCCCTCCAGTGCCCCCTCCAGTGCCCTCCACCCAGTGCCCCTCCCTCCAGTTGCCCTCCCTCCAGTGCCCCTCCCTCCAGTGCCCCTCCCTCCAGTGCCCCTCCAGTGCCCCTCCCTTTAGTGCCCCCTCCAGTGCCCTCCCTCCAGTGCCCCTCCCTCCAGTGCCCCCCTCCAGTGCCCTCCACCCAGTGCCCTTCCCTCCAGTGTCCCTCTCCAGTGCCCCTCCCTCCAGTGTCCTCTCCAGTGCCCCTCCCTCCCGTGTCCCTCTCCAGTGCCCCCCCTCCAGTGCCCCTCCCTCCTGTGCCCCTCCCTCCTGTGCCCCTCCCTCCAGTGCACCTCCCTCCAGTGTCCCTCCCTCCAGTGCCGCTCCCTCCAGTGCCCTCCCTCCAGTGCCCCCTCCAGTGCCCTCCCTCCAGTGCCCCCTCCAGTGCCCTCCCTGCAGTGCCCCTCCCTCCAGTGCCCTCCCTCCAGTGCCCCCCCTTCAGTGCCCCTCCCTCCAGTCCCCCCCTCCAGTGCCGCTCCCGCCAGTGCCCCTCCCTCCAGTGCCCTCCCTCCAGTGCCCCCCTCCAGTGCCCCTCCCTCCAGTTGCCCTCCCTCCAGTGCCCCTCCCTCCAGTGTCCCCCTCCAGTGCCCCCTCCAGTGCCCTCCCTCCAGTGTCCCTCCCTCCAGTTGCCCTCCCTCCAGTGCCCCTCCCTCCAGTGTCCCTCTCCAGTGCCCCCTCCAGTGCCCTCCCTCCAGTTCCCCCTCCAGTGCCCTCCCTCCAGTGCCCCTCCCTCCAGTGCCCCCTCCAGTGCCCTCCCTCCAGTGCCCTCCCTCCAGTGTCCCTCCCTCCATTGCCCTCCCTCCAGTGCCCCCTCCAGTGCCCTCCCTCCAGTGCCCCCTCCAGTGCCCTCCCTCCAGAGCCCTCCCTCCAGTGCCCCCCCCTCCAGTGCCCTCCCTCCAGTGCCCCTCCCTCCAGTGCCCTCCCTCCAGTGCCCTCCCTCCAGTGTCCCTCCCTCCAGTGCCCCCCCTCCAGTGACCCCCTCCAGTGCCCTCCCTCCAGTGCCCTCGCTCCAGTGACCCTCCCTCCAGTGCCCCCCTCCAGTGCCCCTCCCTCCAGTGCCCTCCCTCCAGTGCCCCTCCCTCCAGTGCCCCTCCCTCCAGTGCCCCTCCCTCCAGTGCCCCCCTCCTGTGCCCCTCCCTCCAGTGCCCTCCCTCCAGTGCCCCTCCCTCCAGTGCCCCTCCCTCCAGTGCCCCTCCATCCAGTGCCCCCCTCCAGTGCCCATCCCTCCAGTGCCCTCCCTCCAGTGCCCCTCCCTCCAGTGCCCCTCCCTCCAGTGCCCTCCCTCCAGTGCCCCTCCCTCCAGTGTCCCTCTCCAGTGCCCCCTCCAGTGCCCCTCCCTCCAGTGCCCTCCCTCCAGTGTCCCTCCCTCCAGTGCCCCCCCTCCAGTGCCCTCCCTCCAGTGCCCCCCCTCCAGTGCCCCTCCCTCCAGTGCCCCCCTCCAGTGCCCTCCCTCCAGTGCCCCTCCCTCCAGTGCCCCTCCATCCAGTGCCCCCCTCCAGTGCCCCTCCATCCAGTGCCCCCTCCAGTGCCCCTCCATCCAGTGCCCCCTCCAGTGCCCCTCCCTCCAGTGCCCCCTCTCCAGTGCCCCTCCCTCCAGTGCCCTCCCTCCAGTGCCCCCCTCCAGTGCCCCTCCCTCCATTGCCCCTCCCTCCAGTGCCCCCCTCCAGTGCCCCTCCCTCCAGTGCCCCTCCCTCCAGTGCCCCTCCCTCCAGTGCCCTCCCTCCAGTGCCCCTCCCTCCAGTGTCCCCTCCAGTGCCCTCTCCAGTGCCCTCCCTCCAGTGCCCTCCCTGCAGTGCCCCCTCCCTCCAGTGCCCTCCCTCCAGTGCCCCTCCCTCCAGTGTCCCTCCCTCCAGTATCCCTCTCCAGTGCCCTCCCTCCAGTGCCCCCTCCAGTGCCCTCCCTCCAGTGTCACTCTCCAGTGTCCCTCTCCAGTGCCCCCCCTCCCTCCAGTGCCCCTCCCTCCAGTGCCCTCCCTCCAGTGCCCCCTCCAGTGCCCTCCCTCCAGTCTCACTCTCCAGTGCCCCCCCCCCTCCCTCCCTCCAGTGTCCCTCTCCAGTGGACCCCCCTCCCTCCAGTGCCCTCCCACCAGTGTCACTCTCCAGTGTCCCTCTCCAGTGCCCCCCTCCCTCCAGTGCCCCTCCCTCCAGTGCCCCTCCCTCCAGTGCCCCCTCCAGTGCCCTCCCTCCAGTGTCACTCTCCAGTGCCCTCCCTCCAGTGCCCTCCCTCCAGTGTCACTCTCCAGTGTCCCTCTCCAGTGCCCCCCCCTCCAGTGACCCTCTCCAGTGCCCCCCCTCCCTCCAGTGCCCCTCCCTCCAGTGCCCCTCCCTCCAGTGCCCCCTCCAGTGCCCTCCCTCCAGTGTCACTCTCCAGTGCCCTCCCTCCAGTGCCCTCCCTCCAGTGTCACTCTCCAGTGTCCCTCTCCAGTGGACCCCCCCTCCCTCCAGTGCCTCCCTCCAGTGCCCCCCCCCCCACCCCCGCCAGTGCCTTCATCTGGCTATGCCTCACGAATGAGCCTGGACAGTGAGTACCCGCAGGTTATTCGAGCACAGGGACCATCACAGCTCAGCCCGCGCTCTCTTCACACACGGATGTCCACTCACGGGCCGACTCTCGGCAGAAGTCGCTGGACAGTGATCAGGGGCACTGGGGTCAGTTGTAAAACCCTGAAATGGTACCTGGGCTCCGATCAGCACTGAACACTAAAATTAAATGGATGCCCTAAAATCTGCCGTATCTAGACTCCTGGGAATTGTGGGGTGTGTATCCAGAGCATGATACATCGGCGAGACCATGCAGACACTGAGACAACGTATGAACGGACACCGCGCAACAATCGCCAGGCAGGAGGGTTGCCTCCCAGTCGGGGAACACTTCAGCAGCCAGGGGCATTCAGCCTCGGATCTGCGGGTAAGCGTTCTCCAAGGCGGCCTTCGAAATACACGACAGCGCAAAATCATAGAGCAGAAACTGATAGCCAAGTTCCGCACTCATGAGGATGGCCTCAATCGCGATATCGGGTTCATGTCACGATACAGAACGTGACTTGACATCATGGCCGGTCTTCCCAGGTGTTTTTTTTTTAAAAAGGCTAACACAAGAACCTACACAGATTGACAGGATATGCAGCCAGCAGGTGGTTTGACACGTTGGACCCCCTGGGACACATCTCATTGTCTTGGCTATGCTCTTTGATGTGGGAAAGATTTGAATATATTTTGTCTGTGTTTAAATTGTGAATTCTGGGAGATTCTCTCACTGCTAAACTTACCTGACGAAGGAGCGAACTGCTCCGAAAGCTTGTAAAATTAAATAAATCTGTTGGACTATAACCTGGTGTTGTGCGACTTCTCATTTTTGTCCACCCCAGTCCAACACCGGCATCTCCACATCTTTTTTTTTAAACAGCGAATGGTCTGGACTGTTTTTTTTTGTAAATGTTCTGGGTCGTGGGTCATGGGTCACGCTGTCGAGGCCAGTCCTAGCCGACCCAGAGGGCAGTAAGAGGTAGAGTGTCACCATCTGTCGCTGGGGGATAGTCTATGAAGCAGGTCCTGTCCCTCCGCCCGTTCTGAAAACACCGTCGAGTTTCAACCCATTGATTTTGCAGTTTGTATAAAAGCTCGGGGCCTGCCTCACCAGAGTAGCTCACACCCGGAGAAGGTGAAAATCTACCCCTAGCATCTTGTGGGATTGGAGTCATGTGTAGGTCAGATGGGGTTCTGAAGGGCATTCGTGAACCAGTTGGGTTTTTGCGATCCAGGAGCTGTCGTGGTCACTTTTATTCGGGTGTCAGACCTGATTTATGGAATTCAGTTTGAGATCTCGCCGTGTTGGGATTTGGACTGCAGTCTCTGGGATATTGTCTCGCCAGCACTGGCTGCACAAGTTTCTCCTCCCCTCTCGCAATGCTGCATTCACAAGCAGAGCCAAGAGATCAAACATCAGTTTAATAATCACAATTATAATCACTGCAATCAGGCCCAATTAACCCACCGCGGAGAGATGCACCACAATCAGACCCAAGTGGTCGATCATGGCCATGGCATTGCAATCAGTCTCAAGCAATCAATCAGAGATAGAATGATCGCAATCAGACTCGAGCAATCAATCAGAGATAGAATGATCACAATCAGACTCGAGCAATCAGAGATAGAATGATCATAATCAGACTCGAGGAATCAAT
Source organism: Squalus acanthias (assembly GCA_030390025.1). Lineage (NCBI taxonomy): Eukaryota > Metazoa > Chordata > Chondrichthyes > Squaliformes > Squalidae > Squalus > Squalus acanthias. Next base: position 31,322 of record JASTWF010001942.1, on the reverse strand, counting down.
CAGAGATAGAATGATCGCAATCAGACTCAAGCAATCAATCAGAGATAGAATGATCACAATCAGACTCGAGGAATCAATCAGAGATAGAATGATCACAATCAGACTCGAGCAATCAATAAGAGGCAGAATGAGCACAATCAGACTCGAGCAATCAGAGATAGAATGATCACAATCAGACTGGAGCAATCAGAAATAGAATGATCACAATCAGAATCGAGCAATCAGAGATAGAATGATCACAATCAGACTGGAGCAATCAGAAATAGAATGATCACAATCAGAATCGAGCAATCAGAGATAGAATGATCACAATCAGACTGGAGCAATCAGAAATAAAATGATCACAATCAGAATCGAGCAATCAGAGATAGAATGATCACAATCAGACTCGAGCAATCAGAGATAGAATGATCACAATCAGACTCGAGCAATCAGAGATAGAATGATCATAATCAGACTCGAGCAATCAATAAGAGGCAGAATGAGCACAATCAGACTCGAGCAATCAGAGATAGAATGATCACAATCAGACTCGAGCAATCAATAAGAGGCAGAATGAGCACAATCAGACTCGAGCAATCAGAGATAGAATGATCACAATCAGACTCGAGCAATCAATAAGAGGCAGAATGAGCACAATCAGACTCGAGCAATCAGAGATAGAATGATCACAATCAGACTCGAGGAATCAATCCGAGATAGAATGATCGCAATCAGACTCGCGCAATCAATAAGAGACAGGATGAGCACAATCAGACTCGAGCAATCAGAGATAGAATGATCATAATCAGACTCGAGCAATCAATCAATGATAGAATGATCACAATCAGACTCGAGGAATCAATCAATGATAGAATGATCATAATCAGACTTGAGCTATCAATCAATGATAGAATGATCACAATCAGACTCGAGGAATCAATCAATGATAGAATGATCACAATCAGACTCGAGGAATCAATCAGAGATAGAATGATCACAATCAGACTCGAGTAATCAATAAGAGGCAGAATGAGCACAATCAGACTCGAGCAATCAGAGATAGAATGATCACAATCAGACTGGAGCAATCAGAAATAGAATGATCACAATCAGAATCGAGCAATCAGAGATAGAATGATCACAATCAGACTGGAGCAATCAGAAATAGAATGATCACAATCAGAATCGAGCAATCAGAGATAGAATGATCACAATCAGACTGGAGCAATCAGAAATAGAATGATCACAATCAGAATCGAGCAATCAGAGATAGAATGATCACAATCAGACTCGAGCAATCAGAGATAGAATGATCACAATCAGACTCGAGCAATCAGAGATAGAATGATCATAATCAGACTCGAGCAATCAATAAGAGGCAGAATGAGCACAATCAGACTCGAGCAATCAGAGATAGAATGATCACAATCAGACTCGAGCAATCAATAAGAGGCAGAATGAGCACAATCAGACTCGAGCAATCAGAGATAGAATGATCACAATCAGACTCGAGGAATCAATCCGAGATAGAATGATCGCAACCAGACTCGCGCAATCAATAAGAGACAGGATGAGCACAATCAGACTCGAGCAATCAGAGATAGAATGATCACAATCAGACTCGAGCAATCAGAGATAGAACGATCATAATCAGACTCGAGAAATCAATCAATGATAGAATGATCAGAATCAGACTCGAGCAATCAATCAGAGATAGAATGATCACAATCAGACTCAAGCAATCAGAAGTAGAATGATCACAATCAAACTCGAGCAATCAGAGATAGAATGATCACAATCAGACTGGAGTAATCAGAGATAGAATGATCGCAATCAGACTCAAGCAATCAGAGATAGAATGATCACAATCAGACTTGAGCAATCAATCAATGATAGAATGGTCACAATCAGTCTCGAGCATGGTCACAATCAGTCTCGAGCAATCAATCAGAGATAGAATGATCACAATCAGACTCAACAATCAGAGATAGAATGATCACAATCAGACTGGAGCAATCAATCAGAGATAGAATGATCGCAATCAGACTCGAGCAATCAATCAGAGATAGAATGATCACAATCAGACTCGAGCAATCAATTGGAAATCACCATCAGACCAAAACCATAGATAGCGGCAGCCGGTGTGTATGTTTTGTTGCGTGTCTGACATTGGCAGCCCCTACATTCCGAGATGGTAGAGTTTCTTTGATCCGTGCATGCAAAGACACCATTCGCCTCTGTGTCCTGGGAACGTGTGCGTTCTGCAGGCACTGAATCCCCATGCCAGTCCAATCAGTGCCTGTTAACGTCACCCTCCCAGATCGCCATGCTAATACTTCTGTTTCCGGACCCCTCTGTACACGGGGTGTTGAGTCCGTTACTGCTGGGGGGGGGGTGCTTTCCGGCTTTCGATCAGCACTCCTTCATGGAGTGGATGTGCGAGCACCTACTCGTCCCCAGGAGCTCGCTGGCCCCTTCTCTTGTCATCTTTGAAGCAGTCCTGGAAGAATCCAACGATTGTTTTCTGAAGGTGTTTGCTGTTTTTCTCCAACCTGAAGTAATGGCCTTCATCCGGATAGACCTGGTGAGAGAGAACAGGCTTTAGGTTACCTTTATGTTTTATGGTAACTCCATCGCACCTTTATTATTCTTTTCCCTCGCCAATGTTTAGATTTGTTCTTGGGGACTGGGCGATGCCGGCAAGGTCAGTAAATATTGTCCATCCCTGGTTACCCAGAGGGTGTTAAAAGTCAACCTCGTGCTGCGGGACTGGAGTCACGTGTCGGCCCAGACTGGGTAGAGACGACCGGCTCCCTCCCTGAAGGACATTGGTGGACCAGTAGGGAGTTTTCGCAACAGTCCAGCAGCTTTCATGGTCATTCTTGTGGATCCAGCCCAGAAATGAACAGATTGTTGAGTTCAATTTCACATCGTACCACTGGGGGGGCGAGGGCTAAGTGGTCCCGTGTCGGGGTGTCGTGGGGGGTGGAATTAGTCAGAATTCCCAGAGCCCCCGATTGCAAAGTTCAGGTGAAAGAAACAAAGATCTCGCATTTCTCCGGCGCCTTTCACCACCTCTGGATGTCCCAAAGCGCTTCACAGCCAATGAAGTACTTTTTGAAGTGTAGTCACCGTTGTAATGTAGGAAACGCAGCAGCCAATTTGTGCACAGCAAGCTCCCACAAACAGCAATGAGATAATGACCAGATCATGTTTTATTGATGTTAGTTGAGGGATAAATATTGGCCAAAGGACCCTGCTCTTCTTCAAAAAAGTGGTCGTGGGATCTTTTACGTCCACCTGAGAGGGCAGATGGGGCTTCGGTTTAACATCTCATCCGAAAGACGGCACCTCCGACAGTGCGGCGCTCCCTCAGTACTGTCCCTCCGACAGTGCAGCACTCCCTCAGTACTGCCCCTCCGACAGTGCGGCGCTCCCTCAGTACTGCCCCTCCGACAGTGCGGTGCTCCCTCAGTACTGCCCCTCCGATAGTACGGCGCTCCCTCAGTACCGCCCCTCCGACAGTGCGGCGCTCCCTCAGTACTGCCCCTCCGATAGTACGGCGCTCCCTCAGTACCGCCCCTCCGACAGTGCAGCACTCCCTCAGTACTGCCCCTCCGACAGTGCGGCGCTCCCTCAGTACTGTCCCTCCGACAGTGCGGTGCTCCCTCAGTACTGCCCCTCCGACAGTGCGGCGCTCCCTCAGTACCGCCCCTCCGACAGTGCGGCGTTCCCTCAGTACCGCCCCTCCGACAGTGCGGCACTCCCTCAGTACTGCCCCTCCGACAGTGCGGCGCTCCCTCAGTACTGTCCCTCCGACAGTGCGGTGCTCCCTCAGCACTGGCACCGGGGAGTGTCGGCCTGGATTACGGGGCTCGAGTCTCTGGAGAGGGAGCTGGAACCCACGACCTTCTGACTCGGAGGTGAGAGAGAGAGAGAGAGAGAGAGAGTGCTACCCACTGAGCCTCGGCCGACACCTCGGTGTGTCGACGTGTGGTGAAGAGAGGTGGAGGGACATTGATAAACACGTGTGAGGTTATAAGATGCGAGCGTACACAGTATAACAGACACTGGGAATGTGCTTTGTGTCCAAGGCTGGCCCTCACACTGACCGTACCTGCATGGTGTAGTGGGCCTCAGTATCCATAAGCAGCCTGAGCAACTCCGCAGTGTGCTGGAAATGTATCCTGGCTGGAAAAACAGGGAGAAAGAACTTTAGAAGAAACTCTCACCTGTCGAGCAGCCCCTTATCCACCCGCCATCTCTTCAGCCCCTCTCATTTCCACTCCGCCTCCTTCAAATTCACTCCTCTTCCCTCCAGCCCTGTCTGCACTTGACTTACCTGGCTTGGCTCCTCCCTCAAGCAGCTACCTGACCACCAAACGCCTGGTGCGTCACGGCGCCCTCACCGAGTTAAGCTGCGACGTCACCTGACTCGTTACGGAATTAGTCAGTCTCTGCCTTCACCACGACCGCCAGCTTTTCAAAACTCGAAACTTGACGTCACTTATTCATTACCTTGTCTTCTCGTTCTTGCTCCTTCCAACCCGCTCTGCAGGGTTTAACCCCCTCACCAAAATCTCCCGATTCAAAGGCAGGGGTCAGGGCCAAACAACAACGACTTGTATTTATACAGCGCCTTTAACGTAGTAAAACGTCCCAGGGCGCTTCACGGGATCGATTATCAAACAAAATTTGACCCCGAGCCACATTAGGAGACATTAGGGACAGGTGACCAAAAGCTTGGTCAAAGAGGTCGGTTTTAAGCAGCGTCTTAAAGGAGGAGGGAGAGGCGGAGAGGTTTAGGGAGGGAATTCCACAGCTTAGGGCCCAGGCGGCTGAAGGCACGGCCGCCAATGGTGGAGCGATGGAAATCGGGGGGGATGCGTAAGTAGCCAGAATTGGAGGAGCGCAGAGATCTCGGAGGATTGTAGGGGCTGGAGGAGGTTACAGAGATAGGGAGGGTTGTAGGGGGCTGGAGGAGGTTACAGAGATAGGGAGGGGTGTAGAGGGCTGGAGGAGGTTACAGAGATAGGGAGGGTTGTAGGGGCTGGAGGAGGTTACAGAGATAGGGAGGGTTGTAGGGGCTGGAGGAGGTTACAGAGATAGGGAGGGTTGTAGGGGCTGGAGGAGATTACAGAGATAGGGAGGGTTGTAGGGGGCTGGAGGAGGTTACAGAGATAGGGAGGGTTGTAGGGGGCTGGAGGGGGTTACAGAGATAGGGAGGGTTGTAGGGGCTGGAGGAGGTTACAGAGATAGGGAGGGTTGTACGGGCTGGAGGAGGTTACAGAGATAGGGAGGGTTGTAGGGGCTGGAGGAGGTTACAGAGATAGGGAGGGTTGTAGGGGCTGGAGGAGGTTACAGAGATAGGGAGGGTTGTAGGGGCTGGAGGAGGTTACAGAGATAGGGAGGGTTGTAGGGGGCTGGAGGAGGTTACAGAGATAGGGAGGGTTGTAGAGGGCTGGAGGAGGTTACAGAGATAGGGAGGGTTGTAGGGACTGGAGGAGGTTACAGAGATAGGGAGGGTTGTAGGGACTGGAGGAGGTTACAGAGATAGGGAGGGTTGTAGGGGGCTGGAGGAGGTTACAGAGATAGGGAGGGTTGTAGGGGGCTGGAGGAGGTTACAGAGATAGGGAGGGTTGTAGAGGGCTGGAGGAGGTTACAGAGATAGGGAGGGTTGTAGGGGGCTGGAGGAGGTTACAGAGATAGGGAGGGTTGTAGGGGCTGGAGGAGGTTACAGAGATAGGGAGGGTTGTACGGGCTGGAGGAGGTTACAGAGATAGGGAGGCTTGTAGGGGCTGGAGGAGGTTACAGAGATAGGGAGGGTTGTAGGGGCTGGAGGAGGTTACAGGGATAGGGAGGGTTGTCGGGGCTGGAGGAGGTTACAGAGATAGGGAGGGTTGTGGGGGCTGGAGGAGGTTACAGAGATAGGGAGGGTTGTAGGAGCTGGAGGAGGTTACAGAGATAGGGAGGGTTGTAGGGGGCTGAAGGAGGTTACAGAGATAGGGAGGGTTGGAGGGGGCTGGAGGAGGTTACAGAGATAGGGAGGGTTGTAGGGGGCTGGAGGAGGTTACGGAGATAGGGAGGGATGTAGGGGGCTGGAGGAGGTTACAGAGATAGGGAGGGTTGTAGGGGCTGGAGGAGGTTACAGAGATAGGGAGGGTTGTAGGGGGCTGGAGGGGGTTACAGAGATAGGGAGGGTTGTAGGGGCTGGAGGAGGTTACAGAGATAGGGAGGGTTGTAGGGGGCTGAAGGAGGTTACAGAGATAGGGAGGGTTGGAGGGGGCTGGAGGAGGTTACAGAGATAGGGAGGGTTGTAGGGGGCTGGAGGAGGTTACGGAGATAGGGAGGGATGTAGGGGGCTGGAGGAGGTTACAGAGATAGGGAGGGTTGTAGGGGCTGGAGGAGGTTACAGACATAGGGAGGGTTGTAGGGGCTGGAGGAGGTTACAGAGATAGGGAGGGGTGTAGGGGCTGGAGGAGGTTACAGAGATAGGGAGGGTTGTAGGGGGCTGAAGGAGGTTACAGAGATAGGGAGGGTTGTAGGGGCTGGAGGAGGTTACAGAGATAGGGAGGGTTGTAGGGGCTGGAGGAGGTTACAGTGATAGGGAGGGTTGTAGGGGGCTGGAGGAGGTTACAGAGATCTCGGAGGGTTGTAGGGGCTGGAGGAGGCTACAGAGATAGGGAGGGTTGTAGGGGCTGGAGGAGGTTACAGAGATAGGGAGGGGTGTAGGGGCTGGAGGAGGTTACAGAGATAGAGAGGGTTATAGGGGCTGGAGGAGGTTACAGAGATAGGGAGGGTTGTAGGGGCTGGAGGAGGTTACAGAGATAGGGAGGGTTGTAGGGGCTGGAGGAGGTTACAGAGATAGGGAGGGTTGTAGGGGCTGGAGGAGGTTACAGAGATAGGGAGGGTTGTAGGGGGCTGAAGGAGGTTACAGAGATAGGGAGGGTTGTAGGGGCTGGAGGAGGTTACAGAGATAGGGAGGGTTGTAGGGGCTGGAGGAGGTTACAGAGATAGGGAGGGTTGTAGGGGGCTGGAGGAGGTTTCAGAGATCTCGGAGGGTTGTAGGGGCTGGAGCAGGCTACAGAGATAGGGAGGGTTGTAGGGGCTGGAGGAGGTTACAGAGATAGGGAGGGGTGTAGGGTCTGGAGGAGGTTACAGAGATAGGGAGGGTTGTAGGGGCTGGAGGAGGTTACAGAGATAGGGAGGGTTGTAGGGGCTGGAGGAGGCTACAGAGATAGGGAGGGTTGTAGGGGCTGGAGGAGGTTACAGAGATAGGGAGGGGTGTAGGGGCTGGAGGAGGTTACAGAGATAGAGAGGGTTATAGGGGCTGGAGGAGGTTACAGAGATAGGGAGGGTTGTAGGGGCTGGAGGAGGTTACAGAGATAGGGAGGGTTGTAGGGGCTGGAGGAGGTTACAGAGATACGGAGGGTTGTAGGGGCTGGAGGAGGTTACAGAGATAGGGAGGGTTGTAGGGGGCTGAAGGAGGTTACAGAGATAGGGAGGGTTGTAGGGGCTGGAGGAGGTTACAGAGATAGGGAGGGTTGTAGGGGCTGGAGGAGGTTACAGAGATAGGGAGGGTTGTAGGGGGCTGGAGGAGGTTACAGAGATCTCGGAGGGTTGTAGGGGCAGGAGGAGGCTACAGAGATAGGGAGGGTTGTAGGGGCTGGAGGAGGTGAGAGAGATAGGGAGGGTTGTAGGGGCTGGAGGAGGTTGCAGAGATAGGGAGGGTTGTAGGGGCTGGAGGAGGTTACAGAGATAGGGAGGGTTGTAGGGGGCTGAAGGAGGTTACAGAGATAGGGAGGGTTGTAGGGGGCTGGAGGAGGTTACAGAGATAGGGACGGTTGTAGGGGCTGGAGGAGGTTACAGAGATAGGGAGGGTTGTAGGGGCTGGAGGAGGTTACAGAGATAGGGAGGGTTGTAGGGGCTGGAGGAGGTTACAGAGATAGGGAGGGTTGTAGGGGCTGGAGGAGGTTACAGAGATAGGGAGGGTTGTAGGGGCTGGAGGAGGTTACAGAGATAGGGAGGGTTGTAGGGGCTGGAGGAGGTTACAGAGATAGGGAGGGTTGTAGGGGCTGGAGGAGGTTACAGAGATAGGGAGGGTTGTAGCGGCTGGAGGGGTTACAGAGATAGGGAGGGTTGTAGGGGGCTGGAGGAGGTTACAGAGATAGGGAGGGGTGTAGGGGCTGGAGGAGGTTACAGAGATAGGGAGGGTTGTAGGGGCTGGAGGAGGTTACAGAGATAGGGAGGGTTGTAGAGGCTGGAGGAGGTTACAGGGATAGGGAGGGTTGTAGGGGCTGGAGGAGGTTACAGAGATAGGGAGGGTTGTAGGGGCTGGAGGAGGTTACAGAGATAGGGAGGGTTGTAGGAGCTGGAGGAGGTTACAGAGATAGGGAGGGTTGTAGGGGCTGGAGGAGGTTACAGAGATAGGGAGGGTTGTAGGGGGCTGAGGAGGTTACAGAGATAGGGAGGGTTGGAGGGGGCTGGAGGAGGTTACAGAGATAGGGAGGGTTGTAGGGGCTGGAGGAGGTTACGGAGATAGGGAGGGATGTAGGGGGCTGGAGGAGGTTACAGAGATAGGGAGGGTTGTAGGGGCTGGAGGAGGTTACAGAGATAGGGAGGGTTGTAGGGGCTGGAGGAGGTTACAGAGATAGGGAGGGTTGTAGGGGGCTGGAGGAGGTTACAGAGATCTCGGAGGGTTGTAGGGGCTGGAGGAGGCTACAGAGATAGGGAGGGTTGTAGGGGCTGGAGGAGGTTACAGAGATAGGGAGGGGTGTAGGGGCTGGAGGAGGTTACAGAGATAGGGAGGGTTGTAGGGGGCTGAAGGAGGTTACAGAGATAGGGAAGGTTGTAGGGGCTGGAGGAGGTTACAGAGATAGGGAGGGTTGTAGGGGCTGGAGGAGGTTACAGAGATAGGGAGGGTTGTAGGGGGCTGGAGGAGGTTACAGAGATCTCGGAGGATTGTAGGGGCTGGAGGAGGCTACAGAGATAGGGAGGGTTGTAGGGGCTGGAGGAGGTTACAGAGATAGGGAGGGGTGTAGGGGCTGGAGGAGGTTACAGAGATAGAGAGGGTTATAGGGGCTGGAGGAGGTTACAGAGATAGGGAGGGTTGTAGGGGCTGGAGGAGGTTACAGAGATAGGGAGGGTTGTAGGGGCTGGAGGAGGTTACAGAGATAGGGAGGGTTGTAGGGGCTGGAGGAGGTTACAGAGATAGGGAGGGTTGTAGGGGGCTGAAGGAGGTTACAGAGATAGGGAGGGTTGTAGGGGCTGGAGGAGGTTACAGAGATAGGGAGGGTTGTAGGGGCTGGAGGAGGTTACAGAGATAGGGAGGGTTGTAGGGGGCTGGAGGAGGTTACAGAGATCGGAGGGTTGTAGGGGCTGGAGGAGGCTACAGAGATAGGGAGGGTTGTAGGGGCTGGAGGAGGTTACAGAGATAGGGAGGGGTGTAGGGGCTGGAGGAGGTTACAGAGATAGAGAGGGTTATAGGGGCTGGAGGAGGTTACAGAGATAGGGAGGGTTGTAGGGGCTGGAGGAGGTTACAGAGATAGGGAGGGTTGTAGGGGCTGGAGGAGGTTGCAGAGATAGGGAGGGTTGTAGGGGCTGGAGGAGGTTACAGAGATAGGGAGGGTTGTCGGGGGCTGAAGGAGGTTACAGAGATAGGGAGGGTTGTAGGGGGCTGGAGGAGGTTACAGAGATAGGGAGGGTTGTAGGGGCTGGAGGAGGTTACAGAGATAGGGAGGGTTGTAGGGGCTGGAGGAGGTTACAGATATAGGAAGGGTTGTAGGGGCTGGAGGAGGTTACAGAGATAGGGAGGGTTGTAGGGGCTGGAGGAGGTTACAGAGATAGGGAGGGTTGTAGGGGCTGGAGGAGGGTACAGAGATAGGGAGGGTTGTAGGGGCTGGAGGAGGTTACAGAGATAGGGAGGGTTGTAGGGGCTGGAGGAGGTTACAGAGATAGGGAGGGTTGTAGCGGCTGGAGGGGGTTACAGAGATAGGGATGGTTGTAGGGGGCTGGAGGAGGTTACAGAGATAGGGAGGGGTGTAGGGGCTGGAGGAGGTTACAGAGATAGAGAGGGTTATAGGGGTTGGAGGAGGTTACAGAGATAGGGAGGGTTGTAGGGGCTGGAGGAGGTTACAGAGATAGGGAGGGTTGTAGAGGCTGGAGAAGGTTACAGAGATAGGGAGGGTTGTAGGGGGCTGGAGGAGGTTACAGAGATAGGGAGGGTTGTAGTGGGCTGGAGGAGGTTACAGAGATAGGGAGGGTTGTAAGGGGCTGGAGGAGGTTACAGAGATCTCAGAGGGTTGTAGGGGCTGGAGGAGGCTACAGAGATAGGGAGGGTTGTAGGGGCTGGAGGAGGTTACAGAGATAGGGAGGGGTGTAGGGGCTGGAGGAGGTTACAGAGATAGAGAGGGTTATAGGGGCTGGAGGAGGTTACAGAGATAGGGAGGGTTGTAGGGGCTGGAGGAGGTTACAGAGATAGGGAGGGTTGTAGGGGCTGGAGGAGGTTACAGAGATAGGGAGGGTTGTAGGGGCTGGAGGAGGTTACAGAGATAGGGAGGGTTGTAGGGGGCTGAAGGAGGTTACAGAGATAGGGAGGGTTGTAGGGGCTGGAGGAGGTTACAGAGATAGGGAGGGTTGTAGGGGCTGGAGGAGGTTACAGAGATAGGGAGGGTTGTCGGGGGCTGGAGGAGGTTACAGAGATCTCGGAGGGTTGTAGGGGCTGGAGGAGGCTACAGAGATAGGGAGGGTTGTAGGGGCTGGAGGAGGTTACAGAGATAGGGAGGGGTGTAGGGGCTGGAGGAGGTTACAGCGATAGAGAGGGTTATAGGGGCTGGAGGAGGTTACAGAGATAGGGAGGGTTGTAGGGGCTGGAGGAGGTTACAGAGATAGGGAGGGTTGTAGGGGCTGGAGGAGGTTACAGAGATAGGGAGGGTTGCAGGGGCTGGAGGAGGTTGCAGAGATAGGGAGGGTTGTAGGGGCTGGAGGAGGTTACAGAGATAGGGAGGGTTGTAGGGGGCTGAAGGAGGTTACAGAGATAGGGAGGGTTGTAGAGGCTGGAGAAGGTTACAGAGATAGGGAGGGTTGTAGGGGGCTGGAGGAGGTTACAGAGATAGGGAGGGTTGTAGGGGTCTGGAGGAGGTTACAGAGATAGGGAGGGTTGTAGGGGGCTGGAGGAGGTTACAGAGATAGGGAGGGTTGTAGCGGGCTGGAGGGGGTTACAGAGATAGGGAGGGTTGTAGGGGGCTGGAGGAGGTTACAGAGATAGGGAGGGGTGTAGGGGCTGGAGGAGGTTACAGAGATAGGGAGGGTTGTAGGGGCTGGAGGAGGTCACAGAGATAGAGAGGGTTATAGGGGCAGGAGGAGGTTACAGAGATAGGGAGGGTTGTAGGGGCTGGAGGAGGTTACAGAGATAGGGAGGGTTGTAGGGGCTGGAGGAGGTTACAGAGATTGGGAGGGTTGTAGGGGGCTGGAGGAGGTTACAGAGATAGGGAGGGTTGTAGGGGGCTGGAGGAGGTTACAGAGATAGGGAGGGTTGTAGGGGGCTGGAGGAGGTTACAGAGATAGGGAGGGTTGTAGGGGCTGAGGAGGTTACAGAGATAGGGAGGGGGTGAGGCCATGGTGGGATTTGAACACAAGGATGAGATTTTTGAAATCGAGGCGCTGCTTAACCGGGAACCAGTGTAGGTCAGCGAGCACAGGGGAGATGGGTGAACGGGACTTGGTGCGAGTTAGGACATGGGGGCAGCCGAGTTTTGTATCACCTCAAGTTTACGTAGGGTAGAATGTGGGAGGCCGGCCAGGAGAGCGTTGGAATAGTCAAGTCTAGAGGTAACAAAGGGTGTGGATGAGGGTTTCAGCAGCGGATGAGCTGAGGCAGGGGCGGAGACGGGCGATGTTACGGAGGTGGAAGTAGGCGGTCTTGGTGATGAAGCGGATATGTGGTCGGAAGCTCATTTCAGGGTCAAATATGGCACCAAGGTTGCGAACAGTGTGGTTCAGTCTCAGACAGTTGCCAGGGAGAGGGATGGAGGCGGTGTTTAGGGAACGGAGTTTGTGGCGGGGGTCGAAGACGATGGCTTCGGTCTTCCCAATATTTAATTGGAGGAAATTGCTGATTGACGTAAGAAAACTACTAGGCACTTGGTCTAAGCGTTAAACAAAGCTTTAACCAACTGTTTTACAACATGGAGATCTAGTTGTGGCCTTCACTAGTTCCTGTTGAGGAATGTCCTGAGCAAGCTGGGCCCGTGCCCGAGTATTTATACTCTCCCTGGACAGCGCCACCTGCAGGCCACTCAGTATTATTTCATAAGTCTTTCTTTCATGGATGACAGATTCATGTCACTGCTCATCCAGAACTGGATGTCAGACAAGCAGCGTGACAAATCAGAGAGAGTGGAGGGGTCGAGAGAGGTGGTGGTGAGGCAGGGAAGCTGCTTTTCCCCCTTTTCCCTCTCTCCCTCCCCCGCCCACGCCGTCTTACAATGCTCCCTCCCAGCTCTCTCCCAGCACCCGCGACTGTGTGCCCCCTTCCAAGGTCGAATAGCCTGCCAACGCATCGCCGTCTCGTCCCACCCGTGAGGCTCCGGCGAGGTTCTGGACTTTGATTGGCGCCCGGACTGGAACATGACATTTTTTTTAAACATTTAAGAAAAATCATTCTTTCGAAGAGGAAGAGGGGCTAAAAGATACATTTGATCGAAAAAAAAAAACATTTCTTATTTTACATCGAATTACACAGGATATACGGCACAGAAACAGGCCATTCGGCCCAACCAGTCCATGCCGGCGTTTATGCTCCACTCGACTCACCTCCCGTCTTTCCTCATCTAAATCTATCTGCATAACCCTCTATTCCCTTCTCCCTCATGTTTATCCAGCCTCCCCTTAAATGTATCTGTACTATTCGCTTCAACCACTCCCTGTGGTAGCGAGTTCCACATTCTCACCACTCTCTGGGTAAAGAAGTTTCTCCTGAATTCCCTATTGGATTTCTTGGTGACTATCTTATATTGATGGCCTCTAGTTTTGCTCTTCCCCACAAGTGGAAACATTCTCTCTGTATCCACTCTATCAAAACCTTTCATAATTTTAAACACCTCTATTAGGGTCACCCCTCAGCCACCTTTTTTCAAGAGAAAAGAGACCCAGCCTGTTCATCCTTTCCTGATATGTATACCCTCACATTTCTGGTATCATCCTTGTAAATCTTCTCTGCACCCTCTCCAGTGCCTCTATATCCTTTTTATAATATGGCGACCAGAACTGTACGCAGTACTCTAAGTGTGGTCTAACCAAGGTTCGATACAGGTTTAGCATAACTTCCCTACTTTTCAATTCTATCCCTCTAGAAATAAACCCTAGTGCTTGGTTTGCTTTTTTATGGCCTTGCTAACCTGTGTCGCAACTTTTAGTGATTTGTGTATTTGTACTCCGAGATCACTTTGTTCCTCTACCCCACCTAGACTCGCACCCTCCAAGTGATAAGTGACCTCCTTATTCTTCCTACCAAAATGTAATACCTTACATTTATCTGTGTTGAACTTCATTTGCCAATTATATGCCCATTCTGCAAGTTTATAAAAACATTTAAAAAAGTTATCATTCTTTGTCCGGACTGGAAATGAGCCTGAGATTATGCGCTCACGCCAAAGGCGGTCGTTCTCTAACTGACGTCACGGAATGAACGACGCTCGGGCTCCCGAAAAATGACTCCTGGTTCCAGGGAGCCAGAGAGTGAAGCAGGAACGGTTTCATTGATACTGGACCTGCCGGCCTGAAAGCAATGACAGACCGCGGGGCGGAGCGGCTCATTCAATAGCAGAGGCTCAGAGTGAGAGCGGCGATGTTACAAACCGCTACGCTTACTGTCCGCAGTCCCGTGTGCCAGAAGAAAGCGTTTGTCCCTCAGCTTCTCAGCTTCCCCCAGAACAGACGCCACCTGGAATTAAACAACAGAAAGTCAGGAAAACCAATGAAACAATGAAACATAGAACAATAGGAGCAGGAGTCGGCCATTCGGCCCCTCGAGCCTGCTCCGCCATTCAATATGATCATGGCTGATCCTCTATCTCAATACCATATTCCCGCTCTCTCCCCATACCCCTTGATGCCTTTTGTGTCTAGAAATCTATCTATCTCCTTCTTAAATATATTCAGTGACTTGGCCTCCACAGCCTCCACAGTAGAGAATTCCACAGGTTCACCACCCTCTGAGTGAAGAAATTTCTCCTCATCTCAGTCCTAAATGTCCTACCCCCGTATCCTGAGACTGTGACCCCTCGTTCTAGACCCCCCCCCCACCCCCAGCCAGGGGAAACATCCTCCCTGCATCCAGTCTCTCTAGCCCTGTCAGAATTTTATACGTTTCAATGAGATCCCCTCTCATTCTTCTAAACTCTAGTGAATACAGGCCTAGTCGACCCAATCTCTCCTCATATGACAGTCCTGCCACCCCAGGAATCAGTCTGGTGAACCTTCGTTGCACTCCCTCTATGGCAAGTATATCCTTTCTTCGGTAAGGAGACCAAAACTGCAAACAGTACTCCAGGTGTGGTCTCACCAAGGTCCTGTATAACTGTAGTAAGACATCCTTGCTCCTGTACTCAAATCCTCTTGCAATGAAAGCCAACATACCATTTGCCTTCCTAACTGCTTGCTGCACCTGCATGGTTGCTTTCAGTGACTGGTGTACAAGGACACCCAGGTCCCTTTGTACATCAGCATTTCCCAATCTATCACCATTTAAATAATACTCTGCCTTCTGTTTTTCCTACCGAAGTGGATAACTTCACATTTATCCACGTTATACTGCATCTGCCATGTATTTGCCCACTCACTCAACTTGTCTAAATTGCCTTGAAGTCTCTTTGCATCCTCCTCACAACTCACAGTCCCACCTAGTTTCGTGTCGTCAGCAAACTTGGAAATATTGCATTTGGTTCCCTCATCCAAATCATTGATATATATTGTGAATAGCTGGGACCCAAACACTGATCCCTGCGGTACCCCACTAGTCACCGCCTGCCACCCCGAAAAAGACCCATTTATTCCTACTCTCTGTTTCCTGTCTGTTAACCAATTTTTGGAAAATCCCAATCCACAGTCCATGTACACTCTCCCCTATCATGGACTCTACCCACCCATTTAATCTCCTCCCACAGCCCGTGTACACTCTCCCCTATCATGGACTCTACCCACCCATTTAATCTCCTCCCACAGCCCGTGTACACTCTCCCCTATCACTGACTCTACCCACCCATTTAATCTCCTTCTGGTTATCCTGTGAGTGAGTTGTCGTCAACAGCTGAAGCAGTCCGGGGAACAGTCCTGCTGTTTAACGCAGACTGCCGTACTATAACTAGAAGGTACATTTGCTATTAACCCACACAATTTCTGTTCAGAGAATCCAAGTACAGGAAACTTTCGTTTATCCGGCACCCTAATATCCGGAATTCTCGCTTAACCGGCAAAAATCAGGTAAGTTTTATTATCCAGACAAGACCCCGATTCTGACCTTTCGCCCCCACGAAAGGGGGGTCAACGTTCTTCCGACTCCGACCTGTCGCCGCCACGGAGGAAAAAGCCGGAGTCTCGTTTACCTTCCCTCTCCGGGTCCCAATTGTTCAGCCTGTGGCCGTGTACGGGGCTCTCGTACCTTGGTAAGTATACCTCTCTGTAATCCGGCACTTTCGATCAACCGGCACCACGCCGGTCCCGTCGGTGCCGGATAAACGAAAGTTTCCTGTACTGCATGCTGTTGCAGTACTGCAGCCCACCTGATGGTGGTGCCGCCGAGCGAAGGGAAGACTCAGCACTGCCACCATCTGGCGCTTGTTTGCACTGCGGCTTTGCATTTCCCCAGCGCCTTTCACCACCTCAGAACGTCCCAAAGCGCTTTACAGCCAATAAAGTACTTTTTTTGAAGTGTAGTCACTGTTGTAATGTGGGAAACGCGGCAGCCAATTTGCGCACAGCAAGCTCCCACAACAGCAATGTGATAAATGACCAGATCATCTGTTTTAGTGATGTTGATTGAGGGATAAATATTGGCCACAGGACACTGGGGAGAACTCCCCCCCTGCTCTTCTTCCAATAGTGTCGTGGGATCTTTTACGTCCACCTGCGAGGGCAGACGGGGCCTCGGTTTAACGTGCGGCGCTCCCTCAGTACCGCCCCTCTGACAGTGCGGCGCACCCTCAGTACCGCCCCTCCGACTGTGTAGCACTCCCTCAGTACTGCCCCTCCGACAGTGCGGCGCTCCCTCAGTACCGCCCCTCCGACAGTGCGGCGCTCCCTCAGTACCGCCCCTCTGACAGTGCAGCGCTCCCTCAGTACTGAACCCCTCCGACAGTGCGGCGCTCCCTCAGTACCGCCCCTCTGACAGTGCAGCGCTCCCTCAGTACTGAACCCCTCCGACAGTGCAGCACTCCCTCAGTACTGCCCCTCCGACAGTGCGGCGTTCCCTCAGTACTGCCCCTCCGACAGTGCGGCGCTCCCTCAGCACCGCCCCTCCGACAGTGCGGCGCTCCCTCAGTACTGCCCCTTCGACAGTGCGGCGCTCCCTCAGTACTGCCCCTCCGACAGTGCGGCGCTCCCTCAGTACCGCACCCCCCGACAGTGCGGCGCTCCCTCAGTACCGCCCCTCCGACAGTGCGGCGCTCCCTCAGTACTGCCCCTCCGACAGTGCGGCGCTCCCTCAGTACTGCCCCTCCGACAGTGCGGCGCTCCCTCAGTACCGCCCCTCCGACAGCGCGGCGCTCCCTCAGTACTGCCCCTCCGACAGTGCAGCACTCCCTCAGTACTGCCCCTCCGACAGTGCGGCGCTCCCTCAGTACCGCCCCTCCGACAGCGCGGTGCTCCCTCAGTACTGCCCCTCCGACAGTGCGGCGCTCCCTCAGTACTGCCCCTCCGACAGTGCGGCGCTCCCTCAGTACCGCCCCTCCGACAGTGCGGCGCTCCCTCAGTACTGCACTGGGAGTGTGGGCCTGGATTATGTGCTCAAGTCTCTGGAGTGGGGCTCGAACCCACGACCTTCTGACTCAGAGGCGAGAGAGAGAGTGCTACCCACTGAGCCGCGGTGGACACCCTCAAAGATGAGAGCGTCTGCTGTCTGGCTCGTGGGATCAGGGCGCAGGTGTGGGGTCCCTCCGCCCGCTGCGCCTGCGGTCGGTCACTCACCGTGTAGACATCGTCCTCCCGGGAGGGCTGGCCAAGGTACCTCTCTGAAAAGGCTGAAGCTGTGGAAAAAGAGAAAGTTGATGGTGTTCAGACGCTTTGCTCCCCACTCCCCTCGCGCCCTGGTGGCATCGACCGGGACTGAGCTGCACCGAGCCCCACGATTCGATCCCCAGTCTTGCGCTGACCTCCAGCCAGGGCAGCACTGGGAGTGGGGAAAGAGTTTCTTGATCCAGGTCACCACCCTTCCCCTGCGTCTCCCCCGCCCGCTGCCAAACGTGGGGATATTGGGAGGATCGGGCTCGGTGGCGATGCCTCCCACAGTCGATTGACCCTCCAACAATCGCTGGCTGGCCTCACGCTTGGAGACTGGCCTCTCGGGCGAGGTACTGACGGGCCATCCCAGCCCCACCCCCCCAGGAGACTTGCTCCCTAGGACGGAGCCAGCGGGAGGATGGAGCGAGGCGCGGGGCACTGAACTCCCATCACAGCTCCAGCACAAGTGAGAGACGGCGGAGATGAGAGACGGCGGAGACACCGCATCGACAACACCGGCAACACCGACTGGGGAATAACAGCCTCACAGGATCACCCACACCCCCAGAACAAATAATCAGACACCCCCACCCTCAACTCACTCACACACTCACTCTGACACACACACACTCACACACACACACTCTCTCACACACTCTCTCACACACACACTCACTCTCTCACACACACACTCACATTCTCACACACACTCACACTCACACACACTCTCTCACACACACTCACACTCTCACACACACTCACTCTCACACACACACTCACTCACACACACTCACACACACTCTCACACACTCTCACACACTCACACTCACACACACACACGCACACACACTCACTCACACACACTCACACTCACACACTCACACTCACTCACTCACACTCACTCACTCACACTCTCACTCACTCACACTCTCACACACACACTCACACTCTCACACACACTCACACTCACACACACTCACACTCTCACACACACACTCACTCACACACACTCACACACACTCACACTCTCACACACACTCTCACACACACTCACACTCTCACACACACACTCACACTCACACACTCACACACACTCACACACACATGCACTCTCACACTCACACACACACTCACACTCACACTCTCACACACACACTCTCACACACACACTCTCACACACACACTCTCACACACTCACACACACACTCACACTCACACTCTCACACACACACTCACACTCACACACACACACACTCTCTCACACACACACTCACACTCTCACACACACACTCACACTCACACACACACGCACACACACTCACACACACTCTCACTCACACACTCACACTCACACTCACACTCTCACACACACACTCACACTCACACTCACACTCTCACTCACTCACACACACACACACACATAGACACACACTCAGACACAGACACACCGCAGTGATTAGCTGGAAACCCTCTCACCGTACAGTTTGAAGTCTGTAATCGGAGACACGACAGCTCCACATTTAAACAGTCTGTCGGTGGCAGCCAAGAGTTTCAGTGCGAGAAACCCACCGTACGCCTGGAATATTAACAGAGCAGACCCTATCAGTGTAGGGGGGTCAGAGTGCAGGGGGTCAGAGTGCAGGGGGTCAGAGTGCAGGGGGTCAGAGCAGGGGTCAGAGCATGGTGTTACAGTGCAGGGGGTCAGAGTGCACGGGGTCAGAGTACACGGGGTCAGAGTGCAGGGGGTCAGAGAACAGGGGGTCAGAGAGCAGGGGGTCAGAATGCAGGGGGTCAGAGTGCAGGGGTCACTGGGGTCAAACCTTCCGCCGAGACCCTGCAATTCTCCCACCTTCCCGAACACGGCCACTCTCCTCTTGTCCACAAACTCCAGGCTCAGCAAGACTCTGAAAACAGACAGACAGACAGACAGACAGGGTCAGTGCTCCCGATCTGTCAGTGATTAACCCCCCGGTCAGTGCTCCCGATCTGTCAGTGATTAACCCCCCGGTCAGTGCTCCCGATCTGTCAGTGATTAACCCCCCGGTCAGTGCTCCCGATCTGTCAGTGATTAACCCCCCGGTCAGTGCTCCCGATCTGTCAGTGATTAACCCCCCGGTCAGTGGTCAGTCCCTCTCTCTCCCTCCGTCCAGTGGTCAGTCCCTCTCTCTCCCTCCGGTCAGTGGTCAGTCCCTCTCTCTCCCTCCGTCCAGTGGTCAGTCCCTCTCTCTCCGTCCGGTCAGTGGTCAGTCCCTCTCTCTCCATCCGGTCAGTGGTCAGTCCCTCTCTCTCCCTCCGTCCAGTGGTCAGTCCCTCTCTCTCCCCCCGGTCAGTGGTCAGTCTCTCTCTCCATCCGGTCAGTGGTCAGTCCCTCTCTCTCCCTCCGGTCAGTGGTCAGTCTCTCTCTCCATCCGGTCAGCGGTCAGTCCCTCTCTCTCCGTCCGGTCAGTGGTCAGTCCCTCTCTCTCCCCCCGGTCAGTGGTCAGTCTCTCTCTCCATCCGGTCAGTGGTCAGTCCCTCTCTCTCCCCCCGGTCAGTGGTCAGTCTCTCTCTCCATCCGGTCAGTGGTCAGTCCCTCTCTCTCCGTCCGGTCAGCGGTCAGTCCCTCTCTCTCCCCCCGGTCAGTGGTCAGTCTCTCTCTCCATCCGGTCAGTGGTCAGTCCCTCTCTCTCTGTCCGGTCAGTGGTCAGTCCCTCTCTCTGTCCGGTCAGCGGTCAGTTCCTCTCTCCGTCCGGTCAGCGGTCAGTCCCTCTCTCTCCGTCCGGTCAGTGGTCAGTCCCTCTCTCCGTCCGGTCAGTGGTCAGTCCCTCTCTCTCTGTCCGGTCAGCGGTCAGTCCCTCTCTCTGTCCGGTCAGTGGTCAGTCTCTCTCTCTCCCTCCGGTCAGTGGTCAGTCCCTCTCTCTCCATCCGGTCAGTGGTCAGTCCCTCTCTCCGTCCGGTCAGTGGTCAGTCCCTCTCTCTCTGTCCGGTCAGTGGTCAGTCCCTCTCTCTCCGTCCGGTCAGTGGTCAGTCCCTCTCTCTCTGTCCGGTCAGTGGTCAGTCCCTCTCTCTCCGTCCGGTCAGTGGTCAGTCCCTCTCTCTCCATCCGGTCAGTGGTCAGTCCCTCTCTCTCTGTCCGGTCAGTGGTCAGTCCCTCTCTCCCTCCGGTCAGTGGTCAGTCCCTCTCTCTCTGTCCGGTCAGTGGTCAGTCCCTCTCTCTCCCTCCGGTCAGCGGTCAGTCCCTCTCTCCGTCCGGTCAGTGGTCAGTCTCTCTCTCCCCCCGGTCAGTGGTCAGTCCCTCTCTCTCCCTCCGGTCAGCGGTCAGTCCCTCTCTCCGTCCGGTCAGTGGTCAGTCCCTCTCTCTCCCCCTGGTCAGTGGTCAGTCCCTCTCTCTGTCCGGTCAGTGGTCAGTCCCTCTCTCTGTCCGGTCAGCGGTCAGTTCCTCTCTCCGTCCGGTCAGCGGTCAGTCCCTCTCTCTCCGTCCGGTCAGTGGTCAGTCCTCTCTCTCCGTCCGGTCAGCGGTCAGTCCCTCTCTCTCTGTCCGGTCAGCGGTCAGTTCCTCTCTCTGTCCGGTCAGTGGTCAGTCCCTCTCTCCGTCCGGTCAGTGGTCAGTTCCTCTCTCCGTCCGGTCAGCGGTCAGTCCCTCTCTCTCCCTCCGGTCAGTGGTCAGTCCCTCTCTCCCTCCGGTCAGCGGTCAGTCCCTCTCTCTCCCTCCGGTCAGCGGTCAGTCCCTCTCTCTCCCTCCGGTCAGTGGTCAGTCCCTCTCTCTCCATCCGGTCAGCGGTCAGTCCCTCTCTCCCTACGGTCAGTGGTCAGTCCCTCTCTCTGTCCGGTCAGTGGTCAGTCTCTCTCTCTCCCCCTGGTCAGCGGTCAGTCCCTCTCTCCGTCCGGTCAGTGGTCAGTCCCTCTCTCTCCCCCTGGTCAGCGGTCAGTCCCTCTCTCCCTCCGGTCAGTGGTCAGTCCCTCTCTCTCCCTCCGGTCAGTGGTCAGTCCCTCTCTCTCCGTCCGGTCAGCGGTCAGTCCCTCTCTCTGTCCGGTCAGTGGTCAGTCCCTCTCTCCCTCCGGTCAGTGGTCAGTCCCTCTCTCTCTGTCCGGTCAGTGGTCAGTCCCTCTCTCTGTCCGGTCAGTGGTCAGTCCCTCTCTCCCTCCGGTCAGTGGTCAGTCCCTCTCTCTCCGTCCGGTCAGCGGTCAGTCCCTCTCTCTCCGTCCGGTCAGCGGTCAGTCTCTCTCTCTCCCTCCGGTCAGTGGTCAGTCCCTCTCTCTCCCTCCGGTCAGTGGTCAGTCCCTCTCTCTCCCTCCGGTCAGTGGTCAGTCCCTCTCTCTCCCTCCGGTCAGTGGTCAGTCCCTCTCTCTCCCTCCGGTCAGTGGTCAGTCCCTCTCTCTGTCCGGTCAGTGGTCAGTCCCTCTCTCCGTCCGGTCAGTGGTCAGTCCCTCTCTCCCTCCGGTCAGTGGTCAGTCCCTCTCTCTGTCCGGTCAGTGGTCAGTCCCACTCTCTCCATCCGGTCAGTGGTCAGTCCCTCTCTCCCTCCGGTCAGTGGTCAGTCCCTCTCTCCCTCCGGTCAGTGGTCAGTCCCTCTCTCTCCCTCCGGTCAGTGGTCAGTCCCTCTCTCTCCATCCGGTCAGTGGTCAGTCCCTCTCTCTCCCTCCGGTCAGTGGTCAGTCCCTCTCTTCCTCCGGTCAGTGGTCAGTCTCTCTCTCTCCCTCCGGTCAGTGGTCAGTCCCTCTCTCTGTCCGGTCAGTGGTCAGTCTCTCTCTCTCCCTCCGGTCAGCGGTCAGTCCCTCTCTCTCCCTCCGGTCAGTGGTCAGTCCCTCTCTTCCTCCAGTCAGTGGTCAGTCCCTCTCTCTCTGTCCAGTCAGTGGTCAGTCCCTCTCTCTGTCCGGTCAGCGGTCAGTTCCTCTCTCCGTCCGGTCAGCGGTCAGTCCCTCTCTCTCCATCCGGTCAGTGGTCAGTCCCTCTCTCCCTCCGGTCAGCGGTCAGTCCCTCTCTCTCCCTCCGGTCAGTGGTCAGTCCCTCTCTCCCTCCGGTCAGCGGTCAGTCCCCCTCCTCCCTCCGGTCAGCGGTCAGTCCCTCTCTCCCTCCGGTCAGCGGTCAGTCCCCCTCCTCCCTCCGGTCAGTGGTCAGTCCTCCTCCTCCCTCCGGTCAGCGGTCAGTCTCTCTCCCCCTCCGGTCAGCGGTCAGTCCCCCTCCTCCCTCCGCAAAGCGGTCAGTCCCTCTCTCCGTCCGGTCAGCGGTCAGTCCCCCTCCTCCCTCCGGTCAGCGGTCAGTCCCCCTCCTCCCTCCGGTCAGCGGTCAGTCCCTCTCTCTCCGTCCGGTCAGCGGTCAGTCCCTCTCTCCGTCCGGTCAGTGGTCAGTCCCTCTCTCCCTCCGGTCAGCGGTCAGTCCCTCTCTCTCCGTCCGGTCAGCGGTCAGTCCCTCTCTCCGTCCGGTCAGCGGTCAGTCCCTCTCTCCCTCCGGTCAGCGGTCAGTCCCCCTCCTCCCTCCGGTCAGTGGTCAGTCCCCCTCCTCCCTCCGGTCAGCCTCTCTCTCCCTCCGGTCAGCGGTCAGTCCCCCTCCTCTCTCCGCAAAGCGGTCAGTCCCTCTCTCCGTCCGGTCAGTGGTCAGTCCCCCTCCTCCCTCCGGTCAGTGGTCAGTCCCTCTCTCCGTCCGGTCAGCGGTCAGTCCTCCTCCTCCCTCCGGTCAGCGGTCAGTCCCTCTCTCTCCGTCCGGTCAGTGGTCAGTCCCTCTCTCCGTCCGGTCAGTGGTCAGTCCCTCTCTCCGTCCGGTCAGTGGTCAGTCCCTCTCTCCCTCCGGTCAGCGGTCAGTCCCTCTCTCTCCCTCCGGTCAGTGGTCAGTCTCTCTCTCCGTCCGGTCAGCGGTCAGTCTCTCTCTCCGTCCGGTCAGCGGTCAGTCCCCCTCCTCCCTAACCACTTCCGGTACGTACTCCACCGCGGCCAGTTGATCTTTGACCTCGAGCGACCCCAGCCTGCGGGTGACCTGGTGCTGCAGCCTCAGACCCTGGTAGCCACTCCCTCTGCCGTCCAGCCGCGCCACCACCGCGCCGAGCGAAGCCGCCATCACCGCCTCCCAGTCCAGGTGGAACCTGTCGTCCACCAGCTGACCGCCCGGCTCGCCGTCACTGCGGGCGTGAAACAGATGGACAGAAGGAAGGAAGGGGTCATCCAGCTCTCTCGATCTCTCTCTCTCTCTCTCTTCCCCTCTCCTTACGCTAACAGGCTCGCCGTGACCTTTAGGCCCCGGCTGGACCCCGGGCAAGTGACCCTTCCGCATGAGTGGCAGAAGGAGGCGGTGAGCTATTCGACTGGAGCAGGCATAACAGCCCAGCCCCGGTTCTGTCTTCATTGAATCAGAGAATCATACGGCACAGCAGGCACCCCTAGTGGCCGTTCCTGGTGTGTCACAGCTGCAGACAGTGTGGGGGCGCTGGGCTATTCGACTGCAGAAGGCGCCTCCAGTGCCTGTTCTACGTCAGAGGAGGTGCGATAGGTTCTTGGATTTCAATACATGAGGATGTAGGGAGGAGGGAGAGTGGGTAGGATGGGGGATTGGCAGCAAGAGGGGAAACTTTAGAGCAGAACTGACGGTAGGAACAGGAGGAGGCCATTCAGCCCCTCGAGCCTGTTACATTAGGAACAGGAGGAGGCCATTCAGCCCCTCGAGCCTGTTACATTAGGAACAGGAGGAGGTCATTCAGCCCCTCGGGTCTGTTACATTAGGAACAGGAGGATGCCATTCAGCCCCTCGAGCCTGTTACATTAGGAACAGGAGGAGGCCATTCAGCCCCTCGAGCCTGTTACATTAGGAACAGGAGGAGGCCATTCAACCCCTCGAGCCTGTTACATTAGGAACAGGAGGAAGCCATTCAGCCCCTCGAGCCTGTTACATTAGGAACAGTAGGAGGCCATTCAGCCCCTCGAGCCTGTTACATTAGGAACAGGAGGAGGCCATTCAGCCCCCCTCGAGCCTGTTACATTAGGAACAGGAGGAGGCCATTCAGCCCCTCGAGCCTGTTACATTAGGTACAGGAGGAGGCCATTCAGCCCCTCAAGCCTGTGACATTAGGGACAGGAGGAGGCCATTCAGCCCTCCTCGAGCCTGTGACGTTAGGAACAGGAGGAGGCCATTCAGCCCTCCTCGAGCCTGTTACATTAGGAACAGGAGGAGGCCATTCAGCCCCTCGAGCCTATTATATTAGGAACAGGAGGAAGCCATTCAGCCCCTCGAGCCTGTTACATTAGGAACAGGAGGAGGCCATTCAGCCCCTCGAGCCTGTTACATTAGGAACAGGAGGAGGCCATTCAGCTCCCTCGAGCCTGTTACATTAGGAACAGGAGGAGGCCATTCCGCCCCTCGAGCCTGTTACATTAGGAACAGGAGGAGGCCATTCAGCCCCCTCAAGCCTGTTACATTAGGAACAGGAGGAGGCCATTCAGCCCCTCGAGCCTGTTACATTAGGAACAGGAGGAGGCCGTTCAGCTCCCTCGAGCCTGTTACATTAGGAACAGGAGGAGGCCATTCAGCCCCCCTCAAGCCTGTTACATTAGGAACAGGAGGAGGCCATTCAGCCCCACGAGCCTGTGACATTAGGAACAGGAGGAGGCCATTCAGCCCCTCGAGCCTGTTCCATTAGGAACAGGAGGAGGCCATTCAGCCCCTCGAGCCTGTTACATTAGGAACAGGAGGAGGCCATTCAGCTCCCTCGAGCCTGTTACATTAGGAACAGGAGGAGGCCATACCGCCCCTCGAGCCTGTTACATTAGGAACAGGAGGAGGCCATTCAGCCCCTCGAGCCTGTTACATTAGGAACAGGAGGAGGCCATTCAGCCCCCCTCAAGCCTGTTACATTAGGAACAGGAGGAGGCCATTCAGCCCCCTCGAGCCTGTTACATTAGGAACAGGAGGAGGCCATTCAGCCCCCTCGAGCCTGTTACATTAGGAACAGGAGGAGGCCATTCAGCCCCCTCGAGCCTGTTACATTAGGAACAGGAGGAGGCCATTCAGCCCCCTCGAGCCTGTTACATTAGGAACAGGAGGAAGCCATTCAGCCCCTCGAGCCTGTTACAGAATCACAGAATCACAGACTCCCCACAGTGCAGATAGAGGCCATTTCGGCCCATCGAGCCTGCACCGACACATATCCCACCCTATCCCCGTAACCCCACGTATTTAATCCCCCTAACACTAAGGGTCAATTTATCACAGCCAAATCAACCTAACCCGCACATCTTTGGACTGTAGGAGGAAACCGGAGCACCCGGAGGAAACCCACGCAGACACGGGGAGAATGTGCAAACTCCGCACAGACAGTCACCCGGGGTCGGATTCGAACCCGGGTACCTGGCGCTGTGAGGCAACAGTGCTAACCACTATGCCACTGTGTTGCCCTTACATTAGGAACAGGAGGAGGCCATTCAGCCCCCTCGAGCCTGTTACATTAGGAACAGGAGGAGGCCATTCAGCCCCTCGAGCCTGTTACATTAGGACCGGGAGCAGGCCATTCAGCCCCCTCAAGCCTGTTACATTAGGAACAGGAGGAGGCCATTCAGCCCCTCGAGCCTGTGACTTTAGGAACAGGAGGAGGCCATTCAGCCCCTCGAGCCTGTGACATTAGGAACAGGAGGAGGCCATTCAGCCCCTCGAGCCTGTTACATTAGGAACAGGAGGAGGCCATTCAGCCCCTCGAGCCTGTTACATTAGGAACAGGAAGAGGCCATTCAGCCCCTCGAGCCTGTTACATTAGGAACAGGAAGAGGCCATTCAGGCCCTCGAGCCTTTGTGTGAAGAAATGCTTCCTGATTTCGCTCTGGAACAGCCCTAATTTGAAGATGGTGCCCCCATGTTCTGGACTCCCCCCACCCCACCCACCAGAGCAGGACTGATATATATATATATATGTATATAGAGAGAGAGAGAGAGAGAGAGAGAGGCTGTGATGGAGCGAGGCTGAAGTCTGACGCTGAGTCAGAGATTATTTTGTACTCACACAATTAGCAGCAAGGGCCTCAGCTGTTCATTGTTGCTGGTGGGCACGGAGAGCTTGAGTGGCAGGTCTGGGAGAGAGAGACAGAGAGAGAGAGAGACAGACTCAGGGGAGTTCAACATTGCACATTGCCAGTGGTGGTACAGCTGAGATTGTGAAAGCTCATCGCTCG
>JASTWF010001941.1:0-49746 GCA_030390025.1 Squalus acanthias | reverse complement strand
GGGGGGGGGGGGGAAGGCGCCCATAAATGTTGATGGGGTTACATTATAAATGAAACAGATAGGAAGCTTCTGTCATGCCAAAGGCACTGAATGAGCAACTTTTTACTACTACTACTACTAGTATTTATATAACGCCTTTAATGCAGTAAAACGACCCAAAGTGCTTCACAGGAGTATTAGAAGACAAAAAAATTGACACTGAGCCACATAAGGAGAAATTAAGGCAGGTGACCAAAAACTTGGTCAAAGAGGTAGGTTTTAAGGAGCGTTTTAAAGGAGGAAAGAGAGGTAGAGAGGTGGAGAGGTTTAGGCAGGGAATTAGAGCGCTTAGGGCCTAGGCAACAGAAGGCACGACCACCAAAGGTTGAGTGATTATAATCAGGGATGCTCAAAAGGGCAGCATTAGAGGAGCGCATATATCTTGGGGGTTGTGTGGCTGGAGGAGATTACAGAGATAGGGAGGGGCGAGGCCATGGAGGGATTTGAAAACAAGGATGAGAATTTTGAAATCAAGGCGTTGCTGAACCAGGAGCCATTGTAGGTCAGCGAGCACAGGGGTGATGGGTAAACGGGACTTGGTGCGAGTTAGGACACGGGCAGCCAAGTTTTGGATCACCTCAAGTTTACATAGGATAGAATGTGGAAGGCCAGCCAGGAGTGCATTGGAATAGTCAAGTCTAGAGGTAACAAAGGCATGGATGAGGATTTCAGCAGCGGAAGAGCTGAGGCAAGGGTGGAGACGGGCGATGTTACGGAGGTGGAAATAGGCAGTCTTGGTTATGCTGCGGATATGTGGTCGGAAGCTCATTTCAGGGTCAAATATGACACCAAGGTTACGAACAGTGTGGTTCAGCCTCAGACAGATGTTAGGGAGAGGGATGGAGTCACTGGCTAGGGAACGGAGTTTGTGGCGGGGACTGTAAACAATGGAGTCGGTCTTCCTAATATTTAATTGGAGAAAATTTCTGCTCATCCAGAACTGGATGTCACGCAAGCAGTCTGACAATTTAGAGACCATGGAGGGGTCGAGAGAAGTGGTAGTGAGATAGAGCTGGGTGTCGTCAGTGTACGTGAAAACTGACACTGTGTTTTCGGATGATGTCTCCAAGGAGCAACATGTAGATGAGAAATAGGAGGGGCCAAGGATAGATCCTTGGGGGACACCAGAGGTAATGATGCGGGAGTGGGAAGAGAAGCCGTTGCAAGTGATTCTCTGGCTACGATTAGATAGATAAGAATGGAACCAGGCGAGTGCAGTCTCACCCAGCTGGGCGATGGTGGAGAGGCGTTGGAGAAGGATGGAGTGGTCAACCGTGTCAAAGGCTGCAGACAAGTCAAGAAGGATGAGGAGGGATAGTTTACCTTTGTCGCAGTCACAAAGGATGTCATTTGTGACTTTGATGAGAGCCGTTTCGGTACTGTGGCAAGGTCGTAAACCTGATTAGCTTGAAAGTGTTCTCCTACATAGAAGAGGATCCACATATAAATGTGCAATGTCTCAGGAACTCAGCTGTTTTTTGATAGTTTTTTACAGAGCTTTGATGGAAAACATAATTAAGCCAACTATTCAACAGCCAGAAATCTTAATTTACTAGCTAACAAATGGATAGTTAGGTGGACGACACCCAATAGATCAGCTGGTTAAGGAAGTGAGCTCAGCCATACTGGCCAGCAGGTTTCCAGGTTTGATTCAGGGAAAGCGGAGTTAGCTGATCTCAGCTGGGGTGGTGGAGTTTATGCACAATTGACCTCAGCACCCCAGCATAACAGGGGATGGGGAGGCAGAGAAGGGTAGATGAATCCAAGAATATGACCAGAGGTCTTTCTTGCTAATTAGCAGCTGTGTGCGAGTCGATATTGGATAGGACAGTATTGGTGTAGTTGTGTTCTCAGTGAACTACGGTAACTTTGGACGAAGTACTGAAGGGCAATTAGCACTCCTGGAATATTACCAAAAAAGTCAAAACTTTCAAGAGAGGCAAAAAGGGAGACAACTGGAAAAATTGTGGACAGAAAGCAGTCACATCACCTCCAGAATCATTTTTATGCATATACATCTCCCAGTCTGGGGTAGCTCTTAACAAAATAATGCCTTTTTTTTCCTATTCTGCAGTGTGGAAAACTGGGCCCTATACAAGCAGGAATCATGATCTCTAAAAATTTAGTTTTCAAAACATTATTGCAGAGTACATTAGAAAAAAATTAAAAACACACAGTAATAGTAATAAGCCAGTACAAAACCAGTCCCAGACTACAGCCAGGCAACATTAACTTAGTGTTCACATGGGCTAGCACATCAGCACATACAGGCGGTGCGCCCTTCATGCTTTTCACTTCAAGCTGATGTCCTGCTCCATTCTATCATCCCATTAGTTAATGCTTAGAATAATAAAACAAAACAAAAATATGAACTAGGTTAAGTTCATTCAACAAAGGCATGTGTGCAGGCAGCTTTTTTTAATTCATATCAAAAATGTTAATTGATGGATGACCTTGTGGACCTCCTGAGAACTCCTTGCAGACTCCAGTTTGAAAACCACTAGTATACAAAACTTAACCAATACTAAAATATTTTGTCTATTAATAAGTATATTAACTGCAATTAATATAAATTCAACTAATTACAGAATATACTGAATGTTTAAAATATAGAAATTTTATTAATTTGTGCATTTAATAAAAGAATGGCTTTAACTAGACTTAAGGAACATAGCAGATATGTTACTATAGATTGAAAGGAACTCGGTAGGGAATTCAATAAGGTGCCACATGAGGTTATTACACAAAATTAGGGCTCATGGGATTGGGGTAATATATTAGCATGGATTGAGGATTGGTTAACGGACAGAAAACAGAGAGCAGGAATAAATGCGTCATTTTCGGGTTGCAGGCTGTAACTAGTGGGGTACCGCAAGGATCAATGCTTGGGCCTCAGCTATTTACAATCTATATTAATGACTTAGATAAGGGGACCAAGTGTAATGTATCCAAGTTTGCTGACGATGCAAAGTTAGGTGGGAAAGCAAGTTGTGAGGAAGACAAGAGGCTGCAAAGGGATATAGACAAGTTAAGTGAGTGGGCAAGAACATGGCAGATGGAATATAATGCGGAGAAGTGTGAAGTTATCCATTTTGTTAGGAAAAATAGAAAATCAGAATATTTTTTTTTAAATGGGAAAAGTTGGTATTCTGAGGGACCTGGGTGTTCTTGTACACGAATCACAGTAAGTTAACATGCAGGTACAGCAATTAGGAAAGCAAATGGTGTGTTAGCCTTTACTAATACAAGAACAACTTGTATTTCTATAGCGCCTTTAACGTAGTAAAACGTCCCAAGGCGCTTCACAGGAGCGTTATAAAATAAAATTTGACACTGAGCCACGTAAGGAGATATTAGGGTAGATGACCAAAAGCTTGGTCAAACAGGTAGGTTTTAAAGAGCATCTTAAAAGAGAAAAGAGAGGTAGAGAAACAGAGAGATTTAGGGAGGGAATTCCAGACCTTAGGGCCTTGGCAGCTGAAGGCACGGTCATCAATGGTGGAGCGATTAAAATTGGGGATGTTCAAGATGCCAGAATTAGAGGAATGCAGATATCTCAAGAGGGTTGTGGAGCTGGAAATTAGAGATAGGGAGGGCCAAGGCCATGGAGGGATTTGAAAACAAGGATGAAAATGTTAAAAATCGAGGCGTTGCTTAACCAGGAGCCAATGCAGGTCAGCGAGCACAGGGGTGATGGGTGAATGGGACTTTGAGAGAGTTAGGACACGGGCAGCAGAGCTTTGGATGACCTTTGGGTAGAACGTGGGAAGCCAGCCAGGAATGCGTTGCAATAGTCAAGTCTAGAGGTAAGGATGAGGGTTTCAGCAGATGAGCTGAGGCAGGGACGAAGTCAGGCGATGTTCCAGAGGTAGAAATAGGCAGTCTTAATGATGGCGCGGATATGTGGTCGGAAGCTCATCTCGGGATCAAATATAACACCCAAGGTTGCGAACAGTCTTATTACAAAGGGATTTAGTACAAGAGTAAAGAAGTCTTACTGCAATTATATAAGGCCTTGGTGAGACCACACCGGGAGTACTGTGTACAGTTTTGGTCTCCTTACCCAAGGAAGGATATACTTGCCTTAAAGGGAGTGCAACAAAAGTTCACCAGGCTGATTCTTGGGATGGGGGATTGTCCTATGAGGAGAGATCGAGTAGACTAGGCCTATATTCTCTAGAGTTTAGAAGAATAAGAGGGGATCTCATTGAAACATACAAAATTCTTACAAGGCTTAACAGGGTAGATGCAGGGAGGATGTTTCCCCTGGCTGGGGAGTCTAGAACAAGGGGTCATAGTCTCAGAAAGGGGTCAGCCATTTAGGATTGAGATAAGGAGAAATTTCTTCACTCAGAGGGTGGTGAATCTTTGGAATTCTCTACCCCAAAGGGCTGTGGAGGCTCAGTCGTTGAGTATATTCAAGACAGAGATTTTTGGATACTAAGGGAATCAAGGGATATAGGAGAGGGCGGGAAAGTAGAGTTGAGGTAGAAGATCAGCCATGATCTTACTGCATGGCAGAGCAGGCTCGATGGGCCGAACGGCCTACTCATGCTCCTATTTTAGGTTATGCTCTAAAATACCATATTGTCTCACGTACCATAGGCAATATTAAAGGAGATCAATTGTAATGTATTAAAATTCAGTAACTACCCGAACAATAGACAGGTGAGTATTTCATGAGCTAAGTGTGTCTAATTCTGGGCACCACACTTTAGGAAGGATGTCAAGGCCTTGGAGAGGGTGTATAGGAGATTTACTAGAATGGTACTAGGGATGAGGGACTTCAGGTATGCAGAGACACTAGAGAAGCTGGGATTGTTCTCCTTAGAGCAGAGAAGGTTCAGGGCAGATTTAATAGAGGTGTTCAAAATTATGAGGGGTTTTGATATACATAAGGACAAAAATGTTTCCACTGGCAGGAGGGTCGGTAACCAGAGGACACAGATTTAAGGTAATTGGTAAAAGAACGTGGGGAGATGAGGAGACATTTTTTTTTTTTTCTACTCATGATCTGGAATGCACTGCCTGAATGGGTGGTGGAAACAGATTCAATAGCAACTTTCAAAAGGGAATTGGATAAATACTTGAAATGAAACATTTGCAGGGCTATGGGGGAAAGAGCAGGGGAGTGGGATTAATAGGAAAACTCTTTCAAAGAGCCGGCACAGGCACGATGGGCCGAATGGCCTCCTTTTGTGCTGTACAATTCTATGATTCTATTTTTGTTTATGGAAATTTACTGTAGTCAGTATTAAATCCAAACTGGAGTTTACAAATTATATCTCCAAAATACCAACAGGTTTCAACAGACCTGATCATAATTAGTGTCAGAAGATAGCACGGTCCCACGCCGTATTGCCCGCCACCTCCAGGATCTCGGCTGTCAGGTTACACTGGACACCTGTTGCGGGCAAATTGTGACTGCACGAACGTGCCCTCTATACGCATTGGGGACTGTACTCCAAAGGACACAGAAATGGAAAATTACAGAAAGAGTTGTATTGTGAGAGG
This sequence comes from Squalus acanthias, assembly GCA_030390025.1. Classification (NCBI taxonomy): domain Eukaryota; kingdom Metazoa; phylum Chordata; class Chondrichthyes; order Squaliformes; family Squalidae; genus Squalus; species Squalus acanthias. The sequence continues at coordinate 44,193 of JASTWF010001941.1, read as the reverse complement.
TAATAGCATTTATTCATTAAGTATTACTTTTTTTTTTAAATGGTTACAAGTAGCTAGCAAAGTACATTATACCTTTTTTAAAAAAACTTAGGAACGAGCGAAAAATCTTCGTACGAACGAGCGAAAGATCTTCATAGGAATGAGCAAACTCGCAAAGGAGCGAAGTGCTTCAATGCCAATGAAGTCCTTTTGAAGTGTATTCACTGTTGTATTGTAGGGAATCGCAATTATCGCACAGCAAGGTCCCACAAACAGCAAACAAATAATGACCAATTTTTGGTGGTGTTGGCCGAGAAATAAATGTTGGTCAAGACACTGGGACAACACCCTTGCCCTTCTTCGAATAGTGCCATGGAGTTCTGCCATTAAGCCAAGGCCGTCACTATTGACCAGAAGCTTAATTGGACCAGTTAGATCAACACAATGACCATAAAAGCAGGAAAAAGGCTTGGTATTCTGCAACAAATAGCTCACCTCTTGACCATTCAAAGCCGCTCTACCATCCAGAAGGCTCAAGTCAAGCGTGTGATGGAATACTTGCCACTCACCTATGTGGGTGCAGCCGCAACAGCACTCAAGAAGCTTAACGTAATCCAGGACAGAACAGTTTGATTGATCGGCACCCCTGCAACTGGACTCAATATCCACCCCTCCCGCTGGTGCATCGTGACTGCAGTATTTACGATCTACAGGTTGCAGTGCGACATTGCCTTTCCTTGTTGTCTCCAGTGGTAGTGGTGGCAACAGAAACTCCTCCACTTTGACTTGAACAAATATTGCCGCTCTTTCATTGTCACTGGGTCAATATCCTGGAATTCCCTACCTAACACCATCACAACGACTGCAGCAACCCACCATCACCTTCTCATGGCAACTAGGGATGGGCAATAAATGCTGCCTTGCCAGCATCGCTTACATGTCAAGAACAAATATTTAAAAAATTATAATCCATACATTTAGACCGTTGATATTTCAGTTTTTGCCCAGCATGTGGCATTTAAAAAGGGTAAATCAAATATTTGCTTTCTCTGGTGAAAAATAAGAATGCTCATAATCCGAACATTTGAGGTTTAAAAATCGTGTTTGTTCAGCAAAAAGCAGCTTTGGAAAAAATATACAAAACAATTGAAAAGAACAAATACAGTGAATAAATGTTTGCAATTGCCATCATAAAGTGTAATGCTAAAATTGTTGTGCATCATTAGCTACATCCTCGGAGCCTCCTCCCCAAGGAACTTAGTTCAGCCATCTGTACACGATGTAGGCAAGTGAGAGTGCTCTCTATACAAATTAGCAGCGTTAATGTAGACAGAAAATGAAATGTTCTCTGCACCAAAAAAACCTACATTTCTATAGCACTCATAACAGACAATCCGAGTGCTTCATAGGGTGATGACTAGCTAGTGGACACCAAGTAGGATGGAGAAAGGGAATATGTTCAGAAGGGTTAAGAGCAGTCAGAGAATTTTGAAAGAAGGGCAGAAAGTGGCACAGTGAAGATGCTGAGGTAAAGTTCCTGTAAGTGGGAGTATCATAGTTGAAGGAGCAGCTGCTGAAGGTGGAGCAGAAGTATTGGGGGGGAAAAGTAGACCGGTATTGGAGGAACACTGGGACATGGGGCTAAAGATGGCGGAGGTAGGGAGGGTCTAGACAATGAAGGGATTTGAAGGTTCAGATCAGAATCTTCAAGTAGATTTCCTTGGACACAGGAGCTAGGTGAGGACAGGGGTAATGCAGGTGAGACAAGATGATTCTGGATGACTTGTAGTTTATGAAGGGTAAAAGCAGCAGAGTGCTGGCTGGAAAAGTTCAACCTCAAGGTGCTAGAGGAATGTTATTAAGGTTTCTGCAGCAGGGGAGGGCAAGAAGAGATAGGGATAGAGATTGGTGATATTTTGACGGTAAAAGTGAGCTGTTTTGGTGACAAATTGGATGTGGGGAAGGAAGCCAAGCAAGATGCCAAGGTTCTACTCCAGTAGGTTTAGCTTAAGGTGGCAGCTGGTAGGTAGATGGAGTCAAAGGTCAGAGATGTATAGATGTTTGCAGAAGCCAAATAGGATGACTTTGGTTTTGCAAATATTAAACTGGAGGAAGTTGTAGCTCAACCAGGTCTTAATATTGGATAGGCAATGGAGTGGCAACACTGGGGTCAATGGAGGGAGCAGAGAACTAGAGTCAAGTGTTGGTAGCATTTGTAATAAAATTTATTTTAGTAAGAATTAATCCTAATTTTGGTATTCATCGTTGGGGGGGGGGGGGGGGGGAAAGAGAGAGAAAGAGGGCAGAAGGAAGAGAAAAATTCTTGGGTCTAGCCTGCAATCAGAAAGACATGACAAATGCTCTGTTAAAAAGGGACTAGTTCAATCCAATTATATTGTATAGCATTTGCTAATAAGCACATAAAGGAGCATTTTGCATGCTTATATAGTTATGTTTCTAAGATGATCTTTCCACTGTGCTGCCAAGCTGTGAACTTAAAACTGGTCCCACACAGTTGCAGGTAAATGGTTGGCAGTAAATTCAGTATTCTCAAATATGCATATCGGTAAGGCTCTATGTGCAATATTGTGTGAAATTTTGAACACCTTACTGTAAAAAGACATTGATCAATTGGGAGAGTGTTCAAATAAGAGCATCAAGGAGGACTTCAGGACTTAGGGGTTTAAGTTATGAACTGGTTATCACTGAAAAGGTGATTGAGTTACACATCATCCAGATTTTTAAAATACTGAGAGGCATAGGCAATGCATATTTAAATAGACCAGTTGACTTGAACAATGCATACACCTAAAGATACAAGTTTAAAACCAACAAGCATCAAAAAAGACTAGACAAAAATCCCCTATTGCTTGAGTAGTGGATATGTGAAACAGCCTTCGACCAAAAACATTTGATACTGTGTTCTTTAGTTTAAAATGAAAGTGGAAAATAGCTGTTTGGGAAACAAGATTGGAGGTTACAGAAATAGACACAGACAGAGATGATCAAATGCAAATAGGTCTGGAAGTGGTCACAACAGGAATAATCTAACTGCTTGTACATCTTCCATTAATTAACTTATTCAGACAGGAAAAAGCCTGTGAACATCACATTTCTACCAGAGGACAAAAATGGTCATGATAAATGCCTAAACCTAATTTTGAGCAACTGTGACTGCATTTCTTGGATCACTGATTCCCACCTATACAATCAATAGTCTTATCTCCTGCTCCTTCTACCAACTTATACACCCTGTCCTCAATATCCCCAACCTTTGCCAAGCAGACAAATTCCTACCCTTTAGGCTTGTCTTTACAATGAAAGCTATCTACATATTGCACGTCAAATTTCCTATCATACCACATTGGACTGCTCTCATCTTTGAGTCATAAGATTGTGGGTTCAGTTCCCATTCCAGGACTTAGCACATAATCTAAACTGAGAAGTCGCACAACACCAGGTTATAGTCCAACAGATTTATTTAAAATTACAAGCTTTCGGAGCTGTTGCCCCTTCGTCAGGTAGAGTTACAATGAGGGAATCTACAATATTACACAGTATATAAACACCGAAAGCAATTTGTCTGCAGAGATACAATCTTTCAGGGAGGCCTTACATCAAAGACACACCAGAGTACAGCCAAGACAATGAGATGGGTCACAGGGGGTCCAACGTGTCAAATCCTGCTGTCTGCAGTTGAGCTTTTAACTTTTTTTTTGTGCGTGTTTTTCTTTTAAAAAACTGGAAAGACAGACAACGATGTCAAGTCACGTGACTCGACATCGTTGTCTGTCTTTCCAGTTTTTTAAAAGAAAAACACACACAAAAAAAAAGTTAAAAGCTCAACTGCAGACAGCAGGATTTGACACGTTGGACCCCCTGTGACCCATCTCATTGTCTTGGCTGTACTCTGGTGTGTCTTTGATGTAAGGCCTCCCTGAAAGATTGTATCTCTGCAGACAAATTGCTTTCGGTGTTTATATACTGTGTAATATTGTAGATTCCCTCATTGTAACTCTACCTGACGAAGGGGCAACAGCTCCGAAAGCTTGTAATTTTAAATAAATCTGTTGGACTATAACCTGGTGTTGTGCGACTTCTCATTTTTGTCCACCCCAGTCCAACACCGGCATCTCCGCATCATAATCTAAACTGACAGTTCAATGCAGTACTGAGGGAGCACTGCATTGTTAGAGGTGCCGTCTTTTAGATAAGACGTTTATACGATCTAGCTGTGAGCAAATTGGCTGCCTTGTTTGCTACGTACCAATAGTGACTGCACTTCAAAAGTAATGTCAAGCATTTTGAGAAGCTATAGAAATGTCTTTATTATACTAACTGAACACTAATACTCCATACTAAAGTCTGATGCGAGAAATTATGAGAAGTAACAAGACTTTTCTGAGCTTGGGATAAAGGAGGAGAAAAAGAAAGAAAATAAAGCAGATAGCTTGAGTTGGGCAAAGCAGAGAAAATTCCAGACAACATCAAAGCCATACCCAAGGAATACATGATATCATTAAATGCAAATAAAACAGACAGCATAAACATCCTAGCACGCACATCCCTTATCTGGATAAAACCACAAAGTCAGAGTGAAGGTCCCTATTTATTTTGGAATGTGATTAATTAGATTACATTGCAGTCAAATCTTGCATGCAAAGTTGGACTCCTTTCAAACAAATCCTAAATACTGAGCAATTTTGATTAATATTTATCACAGAATTTTGTAGTGTTTCATGCTTTGAATTTTATTAATGTATATACGTATACAGCACAGTATGGCAAACCTACAAATACAGGTCTAAAAGGAATGACTAAGTACACACCATCTCAAGCAATCTAATTTTTAAATAAATTGTTAGTGTATATTTTAATACATATTTTGTGTATATGTTTTAATAATCCAGATGTTTCAGTCAGACTACATCCGGCTCATTTATCCCAGCAGCAAACTTGTAGACACAATTTCCTCAGTCTATGAGCCTGCCTACTACTCCTACTCGCATTTATATAGCACCTTTAACATAGTAAAACGTCCTAAGGTGCTTCACAGGAGCATTATCAAATAAAAGAGCCAGATTTAGCAGTGGAAAAGATGGAGTTAATATACAGATTAGCCATGATCTAATTGAATGGTGGAGCAGGCTTGAGGGGCTGAATGGCCTACTCCTGTTCCTATATTGGAACTGATTCACAAATGCCATTCTTCTGGAATACAAACTAAAACATCACCAGTATAAAAGCAGCTTTATGTAACCTTTCACACACATCATTATTTGTAAAATCCAGCATGCTTACATTCAATTGAATCAATCTGTCCATTAACAGCCTTAAATAATGTCTTCCAACTCACTGGTAGGGAACCAATACCGCCATTTTAAACTCATGTTCAAAAATTGGAACCAGCCTCACCACTATCCAAGTCAAAAATTTACATTTCATATTGCATGCTTTGTAAAGCAGCAGATTGGTGTTAGAATTACCCCTATTGTTAAAGGGAAACCCCAAAACTGGATGAAATCAAATGTCAGTCTTGGTTCAGAAGTAGCACTGTCGCTTCCGAGTCAGAAGGCTATGGGTTCAAGCCCCACTTCAGAGACTTGTGCACAAACTCTAGGCTGACACTCCAATGCAGTACTGCACTGTGTGAGGTGCCGTCTTTCGGATGAGACATTATACGGAACCCCTGTCTGCCCTCTCAGGTGGACATAAAAGATCCTATGGCACTATGAAAAGGAGCAGGGGAGTTCTCCTGGTGTCCTGGGCAATATTTATCCCTCAACCAACATCACTAAAAACAAATAATCTGGTCATCATCACATTGGTGTTTGTGGGACCTTGCTGTGTGCAAATTGGCTGCCGTGTTTCCAACATTACAGCAGTGACTTCTCTTCAAAAAGTACTTCATTGGCTGTAAAGCGCCTTGGGACATCCCGAGGTCGTAAAACACGCTATATAAATGCACGTCTTTATCTTTTCATAGAAATTTAAAGCACGGAAGGAGGCCATTCGGCCCATCATGTCCGCGCCGGTCGACAAAGAGCTATCCAGCCTAATTCCACCTGCCAGCTCTTGGTCCGCAGCCTTGTAGGCCACGGCACTTCAAGTGCACGTCAGAGTTATTTTTAAATATGGTGAGGGTTTCTGCCTCTACCAGTACCAGTGAGTTCCAGATCCCCACCACCCTCTGGGTGAAAAAATTTCCCCCTCAAATCCCCTTTAAACCTCCTACCGTTTACTTTAAATCTATGCCCCCTGATTGTTGACACCTCTGCCAAGAGAAACAGTTCCTTCCTATCCACTCTATCTAGGCCCCATATAATTTGATACACCTCAATTAGGTCTCCCCTCAGCCTCCTCTGTTCCAAAGAAAACAATCCCAGCCTATCCAATCTTTCCCCAAATCTAAAATTCTCCAGTCCAGGCAACATCCTCATAAATCCCCTCTGTACCCTCTCGAGCGCAATCACATCTTTCCTGTAAGGTGGTGACCAGAACTGCACAGTACTCTAGCTGAGGCCTAACTAGTGTTTTAGACAGTTCAAGCATAACCTCCCTGCTCTTATATTCTATGCCTTGGCTAATAAAGGCAAGTATCCCATATGCCTTCTTAACCACCTTATCTACCTGTCCTGCTACCTTCAGGGATCTGTGGACTTGCACGCCAAGGTCCCCCTGTTCCTCTGCACTTCTCAGTGTCCTACAATTTATTGTGTATTCACTTGCCTTGTTAGCCCTCCCCAAATGCATTACCTCGCCCTTGTCCAGATTGAATTCCATTTGCCACTGTTCTGCCCACCTGACCAATCCATTGAGATCTTCCTGCAGTCTGCAGCTTTCTTCTTCATCATCAACCACACGGACAATGTTTGTATCGTCTGCAAACTTCTTAATCATACCCCCTACATTCAAGTCTAAATCATTGATATATATCACAAAAAGCAAGGGACCCAGTACTGAGCCCTGCAGAACCCCACTGGAAACAGCCTTCCAGTCACAAAAACACCCATTGACTATAACCCTTTGCTTCCTACTTCTGAGCCAATTTTGGATCCAACTTGTCACTTTGCCTTGGATCCCATGGGCTTATACTTTCGTGACCAGTCTGCATGTGGGACCTTATCAAAAGACTTATATTTTATGAATGCTGGGTTGGGGGGGGGGGGGGGAAAGAGAGGATGGGTAGATGTGAAGATGGAGGAGAGGGGATTCAGTCACAATGCTGCTACTAGGTTGCAACAATGTTGTCTGAATCAGCACCACCATAAAGCCAACTTCTCAACCAAATCCTTTTGCACTGGTTCTCTGGTGCAAGATACATAAAGTTAAACAGAATATTTTGCATTTTAAAAGCTGGATTTTCACATTTTAGAAACTGATTTGACTGCAAGTGCGCAGCTATAGCATTCAGCATGGTTGTTCTCCTGATTTTATTGCTCAACAGAATGCAGCACCTCCAAACTATATGCAGTGCTTTCTCCAAGTGCTCAAATAATTACAAGAGTTAGAATTTTGAATGCAATATTCTAACACCATATTAAACTCTAATTCCTGATATTTTAACACATGGCTAAGAGGGACCCTCCAAGAATAGAGCTCTCATACATAACTAGATTCATAGAATGGTTACAACACGGAAGGCGGCCATTCGGCCCATGCTGGCTCTCTGCAAGAGCACTTCTGCTAGTCCCACTCCCCCGCCCTTTCCCCGTAGCCCTGCAAATTTTTTTCCTTCAGGTACTTATCCAACTCCCTTTTGAAAGCAGTGATCGAGTCCGTCTCCACCACCCTTTCAGGCAGTGCATTCCAGATCCTAACCACTCGCTGTGTAAAAAAGTTTTTCCTCATCGCCTTTGGTTCTTCTGCCAATCAACTTAAATCTGTGTCCTCTGGTTCTTGACCCTTCTGCCAATGGGAACAGTTTCTCTCTATCTACTCTGTCCAGACCCCTCATGGTTTTGAGCACCTCTATCAAATATCCTCAATCTTCTCTGCTCGAAGGAGAACAACCCCAGCTTCTCCAGTCTATCCATGTAACTGAAGTCTCTCATCCCTGGAATCATTCTCGTAAATCTTTTCTGCACCCTCTCCAAGGCTTTCACATCCTTCCTAAAGTGCAGTGCCCAGAATTGGACACTATACTCCAGTTGAGGCCGAACCAATGTTTTATACAGGTTCATCATAATTTCCATGCTTTTGTACTCTATACCTCTATTCTTCATGAAGCCCAGGATCCCGTAAGCTTTAACTGCTTTCTCAACGATTTGTGCACATATACCCCTAGGTCTCTCTGTTCATGCACCCTCTTTAGGATTGCACCCTTTAGTTTATATTTCCTCTCCTCATTCATTCGACCAAAATGTATCACTTCACACTTTTCTGTGTTAAATTTCATCTGACACGTGTCTGCCCATTCCACCAGCTGGTCTATGTCCTCTTAATGTCTATCACTATCCTCCTCACTGTTCACTATCCTTCCAAGTTTTGTGTCATCTGCAAATTTTGAAATTGTGCCCTGTACACCCACATCCAAGTCATTAATATACATCAAGAAAAGCAGTGATCCGACCCCTAGGGAACACCACTGTATACCTTCCTCCAGTCCGAAAACAACCGTTCACCACTACTCTCTGTTTCCTGTCACTTAGCCAATTTCGTATCCATGCTGCCACGGTCCCTTTTATTCCATGGGCTTCAACTTTACTGGCAAGCCTATTATGTGGCACTTTGTCGAACGCCTTTTGGAAATCTATATACACCACATCAACCGCATTGTCCTCATCAACCTCCTCATAAAAAAAACTCGATCAAGTTGGTTAAACACGATTTGCCTTTAACAATACTGTGCTGGCTTTCCTTAATTAATCTACATTTGTCTAAGTGACTGTTAATTTTGTCACTGATTATTGTTTCTAAAAGCTTCCCAACTATAGAGGTTAAACTGACTGGCCTGTAGTTGCTGGGTTTATCTTTACACCCTTTTTTGAACAAGGGTTTAACATTTGCAGTTCTCCAGTCCTCTGGCACCACCCCCGTTTCCAAGGAGGATTGGAAGATTATGGCCAGTACCTCCGCGATTTCTTCCTTCACTTCCCTCAGCGTCCGAGGATGCATCCCATCTGGTGACTTAAAGTAGATAAGTACAGCCAGCCTTTCTAGTACCTCCTCTATCAATTTTTATCCTATCCAGTGTCTCCTTTACCTCCTCCTTCACTATGTCTCTGGCAGCATCTTCTTCCTTGGTGAAGACAGATGCAAAGTATTCATTTGGCACCTCAGCCATACCCTCTGCCTCCATGCACAGGCCTCCTTTTTGTTCCCTAATCGCCCCCACCCCTCCTCTTACTACTCGTTTACTATTTATATGCCTATAGAAGACTTTTGGATTACCTTTTATGTTAGTTGCCATTCTATTCTCATACCCTCTCTTTGCCCCTCTTATTTTCTTTTTCACTTCTCCTCTGAACTTTCTATACTTAGCCTGATTCTCAGATGTATTCTCGACCGGACATCTGTAATATGCGCTCTTTTTCTGCTTCATCTTACTCTCCATCTCTTTTGTCATCCAGGGAGCTCAGACTTTAGTTGCCCTACCTTCTCCCTCCACCTCCACCTCCACCTCCACCCCCGCAACAATTGGAATGTACCTTGACTGTACCTGAACTATTTCCTCTTTAAAGGCAGCCCAGTTTTGCCTGCCGATCTTTGATTCCAATTTACCTGGGCCAGATCCGTTTTCATCCCACTGAAATTGTCCTTCCTCCAATTAAGTATTTTTACTCAGACCGGAAGGAGCGGACCTGGAGGGAGCACAGCGAGAGCGGAGCAGTTAAAAGGAGCAGTCCCGAGCACCAGGAGCCTGTGACCGGAAGGAGCGGACCTGGAGCGAGCACAGCGAGAGTGAGCAGTTAAAAGGAGCGGCAGCAACTCAACAGAGCCAGTTTTTGAAAAAGTGACTTCAGAATTTAAAAAGTGACACCGGCACAAGGGAAGGAGTTGATTGGTGAGTAGCTGGTGAGTGTATTTTTATTTAAATGTTTATAAGTTTATTTCTGCCAAGTTAGTTAATAGCCTATTAAATAGAAGGAAAGAGCTGATTGGTGAGTACTGGGCAGTGTTTTTTGTTACGTTTTAAGTTTATTTCTGCTAAGTTAGTTCTTAGTCTATTAAATAGAGGCTTGGCAGGGCAGCTCAGTCCCGTGGAGTGCACATCCTGTGCCATGTGGGAAGTCCTGGACGCTTCGTGTAGCCTGGACGACCACTTATGCAGGAAGTGTCGCCAGCTACAGCAATTCGAGCGCCGGGTTTCGGAGCTTGAGCGGCGGCTGGAGTCACTGCGGTGCATCCGCGAGGCTGAGAGTTACGTGGATAGCACGTTTCTAGGGGTGGTCACCCCGCAGCTTAAGAGTATGCAGGCAGAGAGGGAATGGGTGATCGCCAGACTGAGGAGGACCACCAGGCAGGTAATGCAGGAGTCTCCGGAGTGCATCGCGCTCTCCAACCAGTATTCTGTTCTAAATACTGGTGAGGGCGATGGTTCATCTGGGGAGTGCAGGCAGAGTCAAGTCCACGCCACCACGGGTGGCTCAGCTGCACAGGGGGGAGAGGAAAAAGAGTGGAAGAGCAATAGTGGTAGGGGATTCGATAGTTAGGGGAGCAGACCGACGTTTCTGCGGCCATAGACGTGACTCCAGGACGGTATGTTGCCTCCCTGGTGCCAGGGTCAAGGATGTCACTGAGTGGCTGCAGGACGCTCTGGAGGGTGAACAGCCAGAGGTTGTTTTCCATATCGGTACCAACGACATAGGCAGAAAGAGGGATGAGGTCCTGCAGGCAGAGTTTAGGGAGCTAGGAGACAGATTAAAAAGCAGGACCTCAAAAGGTAGTAATCACCGGATTACTCCCGGTGCCACATGCTAGTGAGTACAGGAATAGGAGGATAGAACAGATGAATGCGTGGCTGGAGAGGTGGTGCAGGAGGGAGGGCTTTAGATTCCTGAGGCATTGGGACCATTTCTGGGGAAGGTGGGACCTGTACAAGCCGGACGGGTTATACCTCAACAGAGCCGGGACCAATATTCTCGCGGGGAGGTTTGCTAGTGCTGTTGGGGAGGGTTTAAACGAGCTTGGAAGGGGGGTGGGCACCAGCATATAGGATTAGAAAAGAGGAATAAGGTGCATAAAAGAGCGAGTGTGTTGGATAGTACTAGAGAAGATACTTGAGGCGGTAGTAGTACCATATTAGATAGTGGCCATGATGCGGAGATGCCGGTGTTGGACTGGGGTGGACAAAAGTGAGAAGTCGCACAACACCAGGTTATAGTCCAACAGTTTTATTTGAAATCACAAGCTTTCGGAGACGAAGGGGCAGCAGCTCCGAAAGCTTGTGATTTCAAATAAAACTGTTGGCCTATAACCTGGTGTTGTGCGACTTCTCATATTAGATAGTAGCAGACTAAGAAAGACTACGAAAAATTCAAAAAAGGGTTTAGAATGCATGTACATAAACGCACAAAGTGTGGTGAATAAGGTTGGTGAGCTACAAGCACAATTAGCCATGTGGCAATATGATGTTGTGGCTGTGAAGGAAATAGCCATATTCCAAGAAATACATCATCCTATAAACAGATTTGATAATATTAAAACATGACAAACTGGGGTTAAAAATCTAAAAGCCTCAACAACACAAGCCGTAAAACAGAAATACAGGCTTCTGAGATAAGATGGTTTGTTAACACAAAGCTGTAAAACATCACAAGCTTTGAAATGGGAAATGTTTGTAAATACAAAGACATGGCCCTATTGAAACAGCAGGCTGGAGGTTCCTCTATGTCTGAACATTGGAACCAACACAATGGAATGACCCAAGTAAAGTGTCAAAATCTAACACGTCGAACAGGTGCACAGAACATAAAAAAAAACAAGTGCCTTTGAAAGAATGACATCAAGTAAAAGAAATACCTGCCGTAAAATAGTTTTATGTTAAATTTAGAACAAGGAGACATGGTTCTTAATATAACCAATTGAAGTAAATAAGAAATGCAAAGAACACCCTAGATGAAGTGTTTTTGAATTACAAATTGTAAAAAGTACCTACAGAGAGACTTTGTAGATATTACATCAATAGATGACACCAAGCAATTACATTGTTTGTGTGTTAAACTTGGAACATAAGGAGACAGGAGTCTGTGTTACAAACAGCAGAGGTGATTTAGAAATTCAATAGAAAGAAGAATGGCATCAAATAGATAAATCGATAATAACCATAAAAATGAAGTTTTTGAAACACCTAAAAGGTACAGACAGAATTCTAAGAGTTGGCAGCTGAAATTACAGTAAGAATAGAAAACAATTCAATAGAGTATCACTAGAGACAATTATCTTACATCAGCAGAATACTTCAAAGAAAATACCACTAAAAAAAAGTATAAAAATAAGAGCTTTTCAGATGAAAAGTCAGAAGTCGCTGGAAGGGCAAGCATTTCACAACTCCACAGGCACGCTCTAAGTTTTTAACTCTGAGTCTCGGGTAATCAAGGTATTTGATTTTGGTGGATATTCTGGATTAAGAAATAAGTAGAAGTGTGGAAATGTAACGAAGTTAAGATTTGAGAATAAAGATCTCTGATAAGAAATGTAAGCTATTTGTATTTTGAACGGTTAAAGTTGCGATTGCCATAACAGCTGTTAACTAAATGTCGGTTCTTTAATAAATCTATATATTTTTAGAATTGTCAGAGTATTTCTGTATAAACTCGCGAACTCAATTTCTGTATACTCAAAGGAGTTTCAGAATTCTGGGGGGTATTCCGGACCCTCATAATATCCGGAAGGTTACAGTCTAGTTAAACTTATTAAAAGTGCTATCCGGAGGACGGTAACATCTTCACGTCGTTCCTTTCCTTTAGGGAGAGGTAGCCTGACCTTTAGACCCAATTAAGCATCTTACAGAATTCGGCTGTCTTTAACTTTAGTTGAAGGTGAACGTCTGGGGAATACGCCTGATCTGGGGTAGCCTGAAAAGGGCTAGGACTTGTAATGATCCCTCCATGGCAATAACGGAAACATGGCTTAAAAACAGTGAGGATTGACCACTTAATATTCAAGGGTACAAGGTGTTCAGAAAAGATAGGGAAGGAAAAAAGGGAGGTGGGGTTGCAGTGCTCATTAAGGAAGACATTGTAGTGTTGGAAAGGGAGGATGTTCTTGAGGGGACAAGGACAGAATCCATTTGGTTAGAGTTGAGGAGCATAAAGGGTATGATCACGCTATTGGGGGTATTCTATAGACCTCCAAATAGTGAGAGGGAGGTAGAGGAGCAAATCTGCAGGGAAATCGTAGAGATATGCAAGAGCTATAAGAGTGGTGATACTGGGGGACTTTAATTACCCAAATATCGATTGTGCAAGAAAAGGTGCAAGGACAATCCTAGTAACTACAAGCCGGTCAGTTTATCATCAGTGGTGGGTAAAGTTTTAGAAACAATAATCAAGGAAAAAATTAACGGGCACTTGGAGAGGTTTAAGCTAATTAAGGAGAGCCAACACAGATTTGTAAAAGGCAGATCGTGTTTGATTAATCTAATTGAATTTTTTGATGAAGTAACAGGGAGGATTGATGAAGGGAATGCAATGGATGTTGTCTACATGGATTTTAGGAAGGTGTTTGACAAAGTACCACATAGAAGGCTGGTTAACAAAATTGAGGCTCATGGAATAGGTGGGTCAGTGGCAGCTTGGATAAGGAATTGGCTTAAGGACAGAAAACAGCGAGTTGTGGTAAATGGCTGTTTTTCCAGACAGGAGGATGGTAGACAGTGGTGTTCCCCAAGGGTCAGTGCTGGGGCCACTGCTTTAAGGACCTGGATATTGGAATACAAAGTAGAATTTCTAAAATTGCTGATGACACCAGACTTGGGGGTGTGGCAAACAGTGATGATGATACCAATCGACTGCAACAGGACATAGAAAGGATAGCAGAATGGGCAGACAAGTGGCAGATGGAATTTAATACAGAGAAATGTGAGGTGATGCATTTTAGCAGAAGGAACAGGGAGAGGCAATATACACTTAATAGCACAGTTTTAAAGAGTGTGCAGGGACAGAGGGACCTGGGAGTTAATGTGCATAGGCCCCTGAAGGTGGCAGGACATATTGAGAGTGGTTAACAAAGCATATGGGATCTTGGGTTTCATAAATAGAGGTATGGAGTACAAAAGTAGGGAAGTTATGCTGAACCTTTATGAAGCGCTGGCTTGGCCTCAACTGGAGTAGTGCGTCCAGTTCTGGTCACCACACTTTAGGAAGGATGTGAAGGCCCTGGAGAGGGTGCAGAGGAGACTTACCAGAAAGGTTCCGGGGATGGGGAATCTTAGCTACAAGGACAGGTTGGAGAAGCTGGATTTGTTTTCATTAGAGCAAAGGAGGTTGAGGGGCGATTTGATAGAGGTGTACAAGATTATGACGGGTTTGGATAGGCTAGACGGGGAAAAGCTGTTCCCACTAGTTGATGGTACAAGGACTAGGGGACACAGATTTAAGGTTTTGGGCAAGAGATACAGGGGGGATGTGAGAAAAAAACTTTACGCAGCGAGTGGTGATGACCTGGAATTCACTGCCGACGGAAGTGGTGGAAGCGGAGACACTCAATGTTTTCAAGGGGAGACTGGATAGACACTTGAGGGAAATAAACTTGCAGGGCTACGGGGATAGACCAGGGGAATGGGACTGACTGGATTGCTCTACAGAGAGCCGGCACGGACTCGATGGGCCGAATGGTCTCCTTCTGTGCCATTATGACTATGACTCTTGAGATTGCTCCCTGTCCTTTTCCATAGCTAATCTAAACCATAACGATACTATGATCACTGTTCCCTAAATGTTCACCTACTGACACTTGTTCCACTTGACCTACCTCATTCCCCAGAACCTAAACAAGAAAGTTCTCCTGAACACACACTTCAGAAATTCTTCCCCCTCTCTGCCCTTTACCCTATTACTATCCCAGTCTATATTAGGATAGTTGAAGTCCCCCATTATCACAGTTCTTGCATCTTTCTGCAAATTTGCTCCTCCATATTTTCCCACTAGTTGGTGGCCTATAGAATACACCTAGTAGTGTAATGGCACCTCTATTATTTCTTAACTCTAGCCATATAGATTCTATCCTTGACCCCTCCAGGATATCCTCTCTCTCCAGTAATGTAACATTCCCCTTAACCAATACTGCCACACCACCTCCTATCTTTCCTTCCCTATCTCTCCTGAACATCTTATATCCAGGAATATTTAATACCCAATCCTGCCCTTTTTAGAGCCAGGTTTCCGTTATTGCCACAACATCATATTCCCATGTGCCTATTTGCGCCTGCAGCTCACCAACCTGGTTTACTATGCTTTGCGCATTCACATACACTGTAAACCTATCTTAGACCATCCTGTGTTCTCTCTTAGTCTGACACCACCTAAGACCTTACTATTTCTTACTTCAGTGCTATCCGTCTCTCCCAATCCTTTGTGCCCTTTGTTTCTCCTTTCTAATGCTACACCCTGGTGCCCACCCCCCTGCCAACTTAGTTTAAACCCTCCCCAACAGCACCAGCAAACTTCCCCGCGAGGATATTGGTACCAGCTCTGTTGAGGTGCAACCCATCCGGCCTGTACAGGTCCCACCTCCCCCAGAACCAGCCCCAATGCCCCAGGAAACTGAAGCCCTCCCTCCTGCACCATCTCTCCAACCACGCATTCATCTGCTCTATCCTCCTATTTCTATACTCACTCACGCGTGGCACCGAGAGTAATCCAGAGATTATGACCTTTGAGGTCTTGCTCTTCAATCTCTTTCCTAGAGCCCTAAAATCTGCCTGCAGGACCTCATCCTTCTTT
Organism: Squalus acanthias; assembly: GCA_030390025.1. NCBI lineage: Eukaryota > Metazoa > Chordata > Chondrichthyes > Squaliformes > Squalidae > Squalus > Squalus acanthias. The sequence continues at coordinate 28,327 of JASTWF010001941.1, read as the reverse complement.
CTTCCTATGTAGAACTACACAAGTTCACTTCAAAAGAACCCACACACTGCCCACCAGTTTTCTTGGAAATATTATAAACATCTTCCTAAATTAAATGAGACTCCGTTCCCCAGATGGTTCAATGAAGGGGGAGGGATAATGAGCCAAATTCAATCCCTCGTCCATCCGATTTATACTGATCTTAGCCAAGGCGCACTGAAGTACTACATATGATCCTGGTATTTCTACAGTCCTGCTGATGATAGCTATCCACTGATCTCTGATGGAAGCACTTGTTTGAGAGCATCAGGCTCTGCTGTGATTCTTTCTTCCTCCTCCTTCCCCAATGGTGACAGTCGGCCAACACTTACTGTCCAGGCTCAAACATTAAGAATTACACTAGACAAGATATTGAGGGCTAAGAAAGAAAGACAGACAGACACAGACTTGCATTTATATAGCACCTTTCACGACTACCGGATGTCCCAAAGCTCTTTACAGCCAATGAAGTACAGGACTTTTTGAAGTGTAGTCACTGTTGTATTGTAGGGCTGCTGGTACCTCTTGTATATCATTGTATTCAATGAAAGGAGGGTTGAAAATAAAACTCTTGTAAAACTGGGTCAATAATTTTAAATTAGTAAACATTTTGGTCACTCTGGTTGCTCGAAGTAGAAGGTTTCAACTCTTCACAAACTGCTAATCAGTTTCTCAATCATTATGGGCTGAACTCCACAGATCAGAATTTTAACCAAGATCGGGGGGAAAATTAAAGTAGGTTTATAACAGTTTGTCATAACTAGCTATGTTGGTAGACAGATCACAAGAAAATTCAAATTCAAACACAGGGCTATTAAAAAGACTAGCATCGATTCACAATCTGTTATCTTGAATCCAGCAATCACGTGGTTTACAAAATTTTCTGGCTGGCAAACCAGTTGACTGTGCTCCTTTAATATTTTAAGTCCAAGCAGGGATTCAATTTGAACAATTGAAAGTTTTGAATGTTGCCATAGAAATAGAACTTACAGGAGTACGATATCATGGCTTTGCCAAAAAGGATTCAGCACATCTACCACCAGTGGAAATCCATCCTTTTACACAGACATCAACAAGCCAACTTGGGAGGGCTCCGAGAAAGTATGGGACTATCCTACTTTTCGTAGACTATGTAGCTTTCAAAGCCGTGTGTCTCTGTGGAAGTGAAGCGACTTTGCAACAGCAAGTAATCCTGCATGACCTCTACTGAGAGCCTCTCCTTGTGAGATTATGTGCACAGAAGCAATCCTTTCCACACAGCCCCGGGAATAAAAGGCACATCCTGTAATTGAAGAAGTGCAATAATCTTCCCCAACAATAAATTAAAATACCCATTAGGCTGATTTCAAAAGATGTCAGCGGGCTTATAATTGTACATGACATCTTCTAGATAAAACTGATTACCATGCATGCAAATCGCTTAGCAACCACTCATTACCCCAAGCGCAAAGAGCTGACCAGCCATCCATTTTCACCTTGTCCTTCTCTGCACTACCAAATACAAACACAGATAAAAAGAAGCACAATGGCTCTTGACACGTAAATAGGTTAACACAATAAAGCCAGCTTTAGCAGGATCACTCAAGGGAAAAAAGCAATTCTCAGGCAAGCAGGAGGTAATAAAATGAGGCTGTGTGTGCCGGCTTCAATTCTGCACAGCTCCTACTGCCATTTGCAGATAGAAATCTCTCTTATTGAATTACATTTCATGAATATTAGTTGGGAGCATTTACACAATGTTGTCACATGACTGCAGGATTATTTACCATTAAAATGGTCCAAGTGTTATTAAAGCACCAGTCACAAGGAGTACAGTTAGTGTTACATGTACACCAGAACCCTGGTGCAATATTTACAAGCATATCAAACTGAATAAGTAAAGACGACTAGCGGTGTGCTTAAACACTGGTAGGAGACAGAGGTTGGGAAACTCAAGGATTAAATTAGTCTCCCTCCCTTCCAAATTCTTTTTTTAAATTGCAAAATCTTGTGTTCCTCATATAGGTGCACTGCACTACAAATATCCAAAGATGTAAATCATGTTGAAGCAGACAATGTATGAAGATGGGTAGTGTTCAGACCTGAACTAGTTCCTTAGCGTTTATCCCTTTAGATCTCTCCAAATATGTGCTCACTTCAGATCTGGTCACATCTGCACATATTTAAAAACACGTTCCATGCTGATTAAGAGCAAAATATCAAGAACTTAATTTTTTTTAAGTTCACTTTAAAGGAGATGAAGTGGGAATTTGAATCAGGTAACCCGAGCTGAATTCAGTACCCTTCAGATAACTTGTCCCTGTAGGAGGAGACATATTGGCATAAAAATAAGGTTCAACACACAAAAAGGAGAGATTCAAATCAAGAGTTTCCAAACTAGAATTCATACATTTTGATTTGCAAGTAATTTGAAAGCCATCAGTGGAAGGCTGCCAGCTTCAGTCTGCAGCAAGAACAAGGAGAAATGTTTGTGCCTCACTGCAACTCAGAACAGTGACAAATCTGATAGAAACTATAAAATCACCAGTGGCTGCCATAAAGCCATTTGATCAAAGAGGTTTTAGAGTTAAATGTTTTATAGCACATCCCTCCATGCACTCCCACTGGCTTAACAATACAAGTGCAAAGGGGACAGGACAACTTTGGAGAGACACTTGCACTCCCATTCCCTACCCCCAAATCTATAAAATATTGACTCCATGACAAAGTATAACAGTAAGAGGGCTCCACACTCTCCTCCTCAAACAAGAACTTGCATTTATATAGCACCATTAACGTAGTAAAACACCCGAAGGTGCTTCACAGGAGCGTTATCATATCAGACAAAATTTGACATTGAGCTGCATAAGGAGATATTAGGACAGGTGACCAAAAGATTGGTCAAAGAGGTAGGTTTCAAGGAGCATCTTAAAAGGAGAAGAGACAGGTAAGAGAGGCAGAGGGGTTTGGGAGGGAATTCCAGAGCTAAGGGCCTAGACAGCTGAAGGCACGACCGCCAATGGAGGGGCAAAGGACATTGGGGATGCACAAGAAATTAGAATTGGAAGAACACAGAGCTCTCGGAATGTTGTAGCTGGAGGAGGTTACAGAGATGAGGAGGTGCGAAGCCATGGAGGGATTTGAACACAAGGATGAGAATTTTAATTCTGAGGCATTGCTGGACTGGGAGGCAATAAAGAAAAAACGAACCAATTTACATTTATATAGTGCCTTTCATGACCACAGGAGGTCCCAAAGCACTTTAAAGCCAATGAAGTGTAGTCACTGTTGTAATGTAGGAAATGCGGCAGCCAAATTGCATACAGCAAGGTCCCACAAACAGCAATGTGATAATGACTAGATAGTCTGTTTTTAGTGATGCTGTTTGAGGGATAAATATCAACCAGGGAGAACTCCCATTCTCTTCTTTGAAATAGAGTCATGGGATCTTTTACGTCCACCTGAGAGGGCAGACGGTGTCTCATCCGAAAGATGGCACCACCGACAGTGCAGCACTCAGTCAGTACTGCACTGGAGTGTCAGTCTAGATTACGTGCTCAAGTCTCTGAAGTGGACTCGAATTCACAGCCTTCCGAATCAGAGGAAAGAGTGCTATCAATTGAGCCACAACTGACATCTGTATTGTTGGGGTAATGTAGGTCAGCGCGCACGTGTGATGGGTGAACGAGACTTGGTACAAGTCAGAATATGGGCAGCAGAGCTTTAGATGAGCTGAAGACAAGAACCTAAACATCGACATTACTTATCCAAGCATAAAATATTCAACAGGATGTACTGACTTGTCTTTTGCAGAGGACATCAGGTGGATCATGGAAGGACTCATATGCTCAGTCTCAAAACTATATTTCAGTCAATAAGTCGCAAATACAGAACAATTCTGACAAAATTCATTACATTTCTTTACGACAAGCTAAAGTTTATAACTGCGGTAAAACAAAGAATCCACAAAGGCCCAGTAAATTTAACAGGCCAACCTCAATAATGAAAGCTATTTGGAATGGGCATGGCTTCATTAGCACTGCTAAAACTGTTCACTATTCCAGGATCATCCTGGAATGAAAAAAGGTAACCCCCGGCTTCTTTTCTCTACTGCAAACCATCTTCTTAAACCCCTCTCCCATCTCCTCAAATCCCTCTCCCGTCTCCTCCACCCTCATCTCCAACAAGTGCAAGGAGCTCATGGACTTCATTGTCATTAAAAGTGATATAATCCGTTCAGCTGCTTCCCTCCCATCCCCTAGCCCACCCAACCAAACTTCCTCTAAGGTTCCCACAGCTTCCCCCACCCCAAACATGCAGATTTCTCCAGTTTCTCTCCTATTTCCCCTCGTGCCCTCTCCAAGCTCATCTTGTCCTCGAGACCCACCTCCTTCTCCCTCGACCCTATTCCCACTAAACTGCTGACCACCCAACTTCCCTTCCTGGTCTCCATGTTAGCTGATATTGTTAACGGTTCTTTCTCCTCAGGTACTGTTCCCCTCTCCTTCAAATCTGCCGTCATCGCCCCTCTCCTCAAAAAAACACCCCTTGACCCCTCCGTCCTTGCAAACTACCACCCCATTTCCAACCTCCTGTTCCTCTCCAAAGTCCTTGAACGTGCTGTCACCTCCCAAATCCTTGCTCATCTTTCCCAGAACTCCATGATTAAATCCCTCCAATCAGGTTTCCACCCCTGCCACAGCCAGAAAATCTGCAATGGTTTCTCTTCCCGCTCCCACACAGTTACCTCTGGATCTATCCTTGGCTCCCTCCTATTTCTCATCTACAAGCTGCCACTCGACAACATCATCCAAAAACAGTGTCAGTTTCCAAATGTATGCCAATAACACCCAGCTCTACCTCACCACTACCTCTCTCGACCCCTCCACTGTCTCTAAATTGTCAGACTGCTTGTCCGACAGCCAGTACTGGATGAGCAGAAATTTCCTCCAACTAAATATTGGAAAGACCAAAGCCATTGTCTTTGGCCCCCCGCCACAAACTCTGTTCCTTAGCCACCAAGTCCACCCCTCTCCCTGGCAACTGTCTGAGGCTGAACCAGACTGTTCGCAACCTTGGGGTCATATTTGACCCAGAGATGAGCTTCCGACCACATATCTGTGCCATCACTAAGACCACCTATTTCCACCTCCGAAACATCGCCCAACTCCGCCCCTGCCTCAGCTCATCTGCTGCTGAAACCGTCATCCATGCCTTTGTTACCTCTAGACTTGACTATTCCAACGCACTCCTGGCCATCTCCCATCTTACTCCCTCCGTAAACCTGAGGTCATCCAAAACTCTGCTGCCTGTGTCCTAAATCGCACCAAGTCCCGTTGACCTATCACCCCTGGCTCACTGACAGACATTGGCTCTCGGTTAAGCAATGCATCGATTTTAAAATGCTCTTCCTTGTTTTCAAATCCCTCCATGGCCTCGCCCCTCCCTATCTATGTAATCTCCTCCAGTCCTACAACCCTTCGAGATCTCTGCGCTCCTCCAATTCTGGCCTCTTGTGCATCCCCGATTTTAATTGTTCCACCATTGGCTGCCGTGCCTTCAGCTGTCTAGGCCCTAAGCTCTGTAATTCCCTCCCTAAACCTCTCCACCTCTCTTTCCTCCTTTAAGACACTGCTTAAAACCTACCTCTTTGACCAAGTCTGTTCTAATATCTCATGTGGCTCGGTGTCAAATTTTGTTTGATAATGCTCCTGTGAAGCGCCTTGGGATGTTTTACCATGTTAAAGGCGCTATATAAATACAAGTTGTTGCTGTACTAGCAATATGGTACCACTTTTTCCATAAGGCCTTGGTTTTACTTTTCCCAAACAATTTTCTCTACTTTCCACCTCTGCTGAAGGTATTGACTCCTTACTGGAGTTCCATGGGCACCAGGAAACCTACTGCACCTCACACAAGTACCCATCATTGATGGAGAGTATCAGCAGGCAATTTAATCACAGGAGTATCACAACCAACCAAGGTCCATCCTATCCTTGCTTAGCACCTTCAAATACCACACTCCCAACAGGCAGTCAGGAACAGAAACCTGAGCCAAACTCCCCTCAAACTTGGAGATGCTGAGGCAAATTATTGTGCCTCTGCTGCTGCCACAGCTGCGATCAACTGAGCACTGACCAGGGTGCTGTTATACTTTAAAATTTCATAAGACATAACGTTGAACAATAAAAACAAATACATTTAAATGTTTGGAGGCAGGGAAAGAGAGGAGTCAAGGAGAGTACAGAGTTAGGGATCTGTAGGAAGTATGGATGGGGCTGTAGACAAGGACCAAAATCAGACATAGCTGATCACAATTTTGAATCTTCTGTAGGGTATGCCATTTAATAACAGCACAGAACATTCTGGTCATCGGTACCTACCACAACACTGGAAAAAAACAAGACTACTCCACTAACTTCAAAATGTACACATTTAAAATCAAAGACAATTACAAGATAATTATATCATCTCTGAATTCAAGTGACTTGCCGTAACCCAACTAAGCTGCATTCTTCTGCTTTAAGATAGTACTTGAGTTTTCAATGATTGCAACATGGCAACCAATCCAATATCCATTATTCTTTGACACATTCTAAAGGTTCGAGGACCAACAGCTTGTTAGTGCAATTTTCAACATAATTCTCTCTAAATTCATATAAAATAATGTAGAAATCACAACACAGAAAAAGGCCGTTCTGCCCACCCAGTCAGTGTTGGTGATTTTCCTCCACACAAACAATATTCCTAATCTTGTGTCTGCCCTATTTCCATATCCCTTTATCCCCCTTTCTTTTGACTACTTATCTAACCTATTCTTAAATGTTGACATGGTCTCGGCTTCAATCACTAACTCCCACAGCACATTCCACAGCGTTGTGTGTAATAAGGTTTCTCCTGCTCTCTGCCCTAAATCTTGTGCATTTAATCTTATAATCTATGTCCCCTCGTTCTAGACCACTTAACCATTGGAAATGGTATATTTTTCTTTACTCTGTCACATCCCTTCATAATATTAAACAACGCTTTCAAATCACTCCATAATCTCCACTGTTCTAATCAAAACAGCTCCAATTTTTCAAGTTTTTCTTTGTATTTCCTCATATCAAGCAGCAACCAAACAAATTTTTGCTCTACCCTCTATTGCCTCAACATCCTTCTTACACTGCGGTTACATTAACTTTTAAATTCTATACCTCTTGCTATAAAACCTTTATATAGGATATACAGCACAGAAACAGACCATTCGGCCCAACCAGTCCATGCCGGCGTTTATGCTCCACACGAGCCTCCTCCTGTCTTTCCTCATCTAAATCTATCAGCATCACCCTCTATTCCCTTTTCTCTCATATGCTTGTCTAGCCTCCCCTTAAATGCATCCATACTTTTCGCTTCAACCACTCCCTGTGGTAGCGAGTTCCACATTCTCACCACTCTTTGGGTAAAGAAGTTTCTTCTGAATTCCCTAGTGGATTTCTTGGTGACTATCTTATATTGATGGCCTCTAGTTATGCTCTTCCCCACAAGTGGAAACATTCTCTCTGTATCCACTCTATCAAAACCTTTCATAATTTTAAAGACCTCTATTAGGTCACCCCTCAGCCTTGTTTTTTTCAAAAGAGAGACCCAACCTGTTCATCCATTCCTGATATGTATACCCTATCATTCCATTTGCCTTTTTATGGCCTTATTCACTCGAGGTGCTGATTTTAACCTGAACTTCCAAATTTCTCTGCTCTAACACATTACCCAGCCTTCTCCCAAAGTATAACTTACTTTTATTTATTTTTTAAACCAAAACGTGCCTCCTCACATTTACTGACATTGAATTCCATCTGCCACTTGTTTGACCATTCCACCATCTTATCAATATCTCATTGCAGCCTCTTTTGGTCCTCAGAATTATTTATTACCACCTTCAAATTTGGATATCACTCCCTCTGGCTCTATATCCAAATAATTGATTACACCATGAACAGAAGTACAGACTCATTCTTTACAGATATACTTCCATTACAAGTGGATGTGCAGAGAAAATTTGTGGGCACTTCTTCTCTGGATTGCAAAAATGAGCTGATATAACACTCCTGAATCAGACAATGAACTGGTGTACAAATGCATATACAGAAAACATACACACATGGTAGTTAAGAAGAATTTCAGAGAGCCATCTATAGTTAAAGACTCCAAAACCAAATTATAAAAAATGACATTTTCTCCTCTTCAAATCTCCTCACACCAAACCAGCCCTTATCCATGCTTTTATTACTTCCCAACTCTACTTGTTCAAGTCAGCCAAACTATTTCTCCAACGTAACAGGGTAGTCAAAGGAAGCATGGGGCCGATTAGGAACCAAAAAGATCATCTTGTGGAGGCAGAGGTACGAAATGAGTACTTTGCATGTCTTCACTAAAGAAGAGAATGCTGCCAATGTCACAGTAAAGGAGGAGGTAGTAGATAAATTAGATAGGATAAAAATAAAGGAGGTACTTAAAAAGTTGACAGCACTGAAAAGTAGTAAAGTCACATGGTCCAGATGGGATGCATCCTAGATGGCCGAGGGAAGTGAGGGTGGAAATTGCAGAGGCTCCAGCCACAATCTTCCAATCCCCCTTAGATATGGGAGGGGTGCCAGAAGACTGAAGGATTGCAAATGTTACATCCCGCTGAAAAAAAGGGGAGAGGGATAAACCCGGCAACTACAGACGAGTCAGCCGGACAGCAGTGGTGGGAAAACTTTGAGACAATAATCCAGGACAAAATTAATTGGCACTGGGAAAAATATGCGTTAATAAATGAAAGCCAGCACAGATTTGTTAAAGGCAAATCGTGTTTGACTAACTTGATTGAATTATTTAATGAAGTAACAGAGGGTTGATGAGGGTAGTGTGGTTGATGTGTATATGAAAAGAAAGAAAAGAGAGACTTGCATTTATACAGCGTCTTTCATGACCACCGGACGTCCCAAAGCGCTTTACAGCCAATAAAGTACATTTTGAAGTGTAGTCACTATAGTAATGTAGGAAACGCAGCAGCCAATTTGCACACAGCAAGCTCCCACAAACAGCAATGTGATAATGACCAGATAATCTGTTTTTTTATGTTATGTTGATTGAGGGATAAGTATTAGCTGGACACCGGGGATAACTCCCCTGCTCTTCTTCAAAATAGTGCCATGGGATCTTTTACATCCACCTGAGCGCGCAGACGGGGCCTCAGTTTAAAATCTCATCCAAAAGACGGCACCTCCGACAGTGCAGCACTTCCTCAGCACTGCACTGGAGTGTCAGACTAGATTTTTGTGTTCAAGTCTCTGGAGTGAGACTTGAACCCACAACCTTCTGACTCAGGGGCGAGAGTGCTACCAACTGAGCCATTGCTGACATTCTGAACTCTCAAAAGGCGTTTGATGAAGTACCACACAATAAACTTGTTAGCAAAATTGAAGCCCATGGGATTAAAGGGGCAGTGCCGGCGTGGATACAAAATTGGCTGAGAGACAGAAAGCAGAGTAGTGGTGAACGGTTGTTTTTCAGACTGGAGGGAAAGGATACAGTGGTGTCCCCCAGGGGTCAGTATTAGGACCACTGCTCTTTTTGATATATATTAATGACCTGGACATTGGTATACAGGGCAAAATTTCAAAGTTCGCAGATGACACGAAACTCCAAAATGTAATAAACAGTGAGGAGGGATAGTAACAGACTTCAGGAGGACATAGACAGACTGGTGAAATGGGCAGACACATAGCAGATGAAATTTAACGCAGAGAAGTGATGTGGTAGAAAGAATGAGGAGAGGCAATAAAAGCTAAATGGTACAATTTTAAAGGGGGTGCAGCAACAAACACACCTGGGGGGTATACATACATGAATGTTTGAAGGTGGCAAGACGAGTGGAGAAGGCTGTTAAAAAGGAATATTGGGATCCTTGGCTTTATAAATAAAATTGAGAGGTCGCACAACACCAGGTTATAGTCCAACAGTTTTATTTGAAATCACAAGCTTTCGGAGCTATCGATTGCCCCTTCCTCAGGTGAAGTAAATAGATACAGAATCGCCAAAGCATATATAGATAGAGAACAAAGCATGTGTACCTTACAATTGCAGACCACTAAATTAAATCATCCTGACTATCTGCCGAGGTGTGATAAAGTTAATCAGGTCAGCCAGGAAGGTACCACATCAAAGACATAGTAAGATACAACTGAGACAATGAGGTGTAGTCGCAGGGGTTCTAACGTGTCAAAAGCTGCCGTCTGTATGTAAAACGAAAAGCTTTAAAAATTTTACTTTTTTACTGGGAAAATTTTTACTTTTTTTACTCGAGTCGTCGTTGGCTTGTTCACAGATGTGATTCCCAGTAAAAAAGTAAAAATTTTCCCAGTAAAAAAGTAAAAATTTTAAAGCTTTTCGTTTTACATACAGACGGCAGCTTTTGACACGTTAGAACCCCTGCGACTACACCTCATTGTCTCAGTTGTATCTTGCTATGTCTTTGATGTGGTACCTTCCTGGCTGACCTGATTAACTTTATCACACCTCGGCAGATAGTCAGGATGATTTAATTTAGTGGTCTGCAATTGTAAGGTACACATGCTTTGTTCTCTATCTATATATGCTTTGGCGATTCTGTATCTATTTACTTCACCTGAGGAAGGGGCAATCGATAGCTCCGAAAGCTTGTGATTTCAAATAAAACTGTTGGACTATAACCTGGTGTTGTGCGACCTCTCAATTTTGTCCACCCCAGTCCAACACCGGCATCTCCGCATTTATAAATAAAGGCATAGAGTACAAAAGCAAGGAAGTTCTGCTAAACCTTTATATAACACTGGTTAGGCCCCAGCTGGAGTATTGTGTCCAATTCTGGGCACCACACGAGGAAGGATGTCAAGGCCTTAACAGTGCAGAGGAGATTTACTAGAATGGTACCAGGTATGCAGACTTTAGTTATGTGGAGAGACTAGAGAAGCTGGAATCGTTCTCCTTAGAGCAGAGAAGTTTAAGGGGAGATTTGATAGAGGTGTTCAAAATCATTAAGGGTTTTGATAAGAGTAAATAAGAAGAAGCCATTTCCAGTGACAGAGTAGGGCCCATTAGGGACCAAAGTGGCAATCCGTGTGTAGAGCCGGAAGATGTGGGTGAGGTTTTAAATGAATATTTTGCATCTGTGTTCACTGTGGAGAAGGACGATGTAGGCATAGAAATCAGGCAGGGGGATTGTGATATACTTGAACAAATTAGTATTGAGAGGGAGGAGGTACGAGCGGTTTTAGCGGGCTTAAAAGTGGATAAATCCCCAGGCCCAGACGAGATGTATCCCAGGCTGCTGTGTGAGGCAAGGGAGGAGATTGCAGGGGCTCTGACACACATTTTAAGAAGCTCTCTGGCCACAGGGGAGGTGCCAGAGGACTGGAGGGCAGCTAACGTAGTACCATTATTCAAGAAGGGTAGTAGGGATAAACCAGGGAATTACAGGCCAGTGAGCCTAACATCAGTGGTAGGGAAATTATTGGAAAAAATTCTGAGGGACAGAATTAGTCTCCACTTGGAGAGGCAGGGATTAATCAGGGATAGTCAGCATGGCTTTGTCAGGGGGAGATCATGTCTAACCAATTTGATTGAATTTTGAGGGGGTGACTAGGTGTGTGGATGAGGGTAGTGCAGTTGATGTAGTCTACATGGACTTCAGTAAGGCTTTTGACAAAGTCCCACATGGGAGACTGGTCAAGAAGGTAAGAGCCCATGGGATCCCGGGCAATTTGGCACATTGGATCCAAAATTGGCTTCGTGGCAGGAGGCAGAGGATGATGGTCAAAGGTTGTTTTTGTGACTGGAAGCCTGTGTCCAGTGGTGTACCGCAGGGATCGGTGCTGGGTCCTTTGCTGTTTGTAGTGTACATTAATGATTTAGATATGAATGTAGGAGGTATGATCAGTAAGTTCGCAGATGACACGAAAATTGGTGGAGTGGTAAATAGCGAGGAGGGAAGCCTCAGGCAACAGGACGATATAGACGGGTTGGTCAGATGGGCAGAACAGTGGCAAATGGAATTTAACCCTGAAAAGTGTGAGGTGATGCATTTTGGGAGGACTAACAAGGCAAGGGAATACACAATGAATGGTAGGATCCTAGGAAGGACAGAGGATCAGAGGGACCTTGGTGTGCATGTACATAGATCCCTGAAGGCAGCAGGACAGATAGATAAGGTGGTTAAAAAGGCATATGGGATACTTATATTCTATGCCTCGGGTAATGAAGGCAAGAGCAGGGAGGTTATGATGGAGCTGTACAAAACGCTAGTTAGGCCACAGCTGGAATACTGTGTGCAGTTCTGGTCGCCACACCATAGGAAGGATGTGATTGCATTGGAGAGGGTGCAGAGGAGATTCACCAGGATGTTACCTGGGCTGGAGCGCTTCAGCTATGAAGAGAGACTGGACAGGCTGGGGTTGTTTTCCTTCGAGCAGAGAAGGCTGAGGGGGGACCTGATTGAGGTGTACAAAATTATGAGGAGCATAGATAGGGTAGATAGAAAGGAACTTTTCCCCTTAGTAGAGGGGTCAATAACCAGGGGGCATAGTTTCAAGGTAAGGGGCAGGAGGTTTAGAGGGGATTTGAGGAAAAGCTTTTTCACTCAGGAGGGTGGTTGGAATCTGGAACTCACTGCCTGAAAAGGGTGGTAGAGGCAGGAACCCTCACAACATTCAAGAAGCATTTAGATGAGCACTTGAAACACCATAGCATACAAGGCTACGGACCAAGTGCTGGAAAATGGGATTAGAATAGATAGGGCTTGATGGCCGGCGCGGACACGGTGGGCCTCTTTCTGTACTCTATGACTCTATGAGAAGGGTCAGTAACCAGAGGACGCTGATTTAAGGTAATTGGCAGAAGAACCAGAGGCAACACGAGGGAAAAAAATGTTTATACAGCGAGTTTTTATGATCTGGAATGCACTGCCTAAAAGGGTGGTGGAAGCAGATTCAATAGTAACTTTCAAAATGGAATTGGATAAATACTTGAAGGGGATAAATTTGCATGGCTATGGGGAAAGAGCAGGAGAGTGGGATTAATTGGATAGCTCTACCAAAGAGCCGGCACAGGCCGAATGGCCCCCTTTCTGTGCCGTTTCATTCTATGAATGCACCATTCATCAGCCTCCCGAGCACCACCATATTTAAATTCCAACTTGTCCAAAACTCTGCTGCCCATAGAACATCCATCCTATCCATTTCCATAGGGAACCCATCCCAGAACATCTCAATTTAAAAATCCTCCTCGTTTAGAAATCCCTCCATTGTCCCACTCCACACTATTACTGGAATGTCCTCCAGTCCAATAGTCCTCCAAATCACCCATCTTTTAGCCACCCTACTCTCCACTCTCTTCCTAAACCATCCATATCTTTTCACCACCTTTAAAAGCCTTCTCAAAACATGCTTTTCATCACTCCTAACTTTTCTATCAGTTTGGAAACCGTTTCCCCTCTCAAGTGCATTAGGTGTTTACTGTGTTAAAAGCGGATTACAAGTGCATGTCGTTAATTAACAACATGCCACCATGCAGAGAAGGTTTATAAAAACACATCCTGCTACTCCATAGCTAGCATATTTTAACACACCATACCACTGATTCAGTTTGACTTTACTTGTTCACAAACGTATATACAGTAACTGGATTTTTTGGTTTACAACCAATGGATGCCTACATAAAAGGTGGCAACAAACAGCATCAGGATGATTGCACACAAGAGGCAAGAAAGCAGCAATAGGTCTGAATGGCAGAAATAGAAATGGAGGGAAGGACAAGCAGTTTGTTTTAAATAACATTTGTAATGTGCAAGCGAGTGTGGAGGTCTGAGATCAGTTTTTTTTTAAATGAGCTTAGCAGGATGTTTAAAGACAGAGGCATTTAGAAGTGCTTTTATGCTAAATCCCAGGTACAGGTATTGTGAAAGCAACACTAAACAGATTTCAATGTGCCACTCCTCTGTAGTCATACTGTCCTGTGTCTTCACTCGCCTGTATGCCCATTGGAGACCAATTCAAAGAAATGAAGGCCAATTTTCCATTTTCTAAATGGACTTTTAAATGGGCCTACAGGAAAGCATAATAAAATATAAATGATCTAATCGTCTTCAATATAAAAAAAAAATCGAAGCACAGGCCTGTGAATAGACAGTGGGCAGGCCCAGTGTGTGTCTCAATTTGCATTGTAACAGATCCACGCAAACACATGGCCCGTATTTTTCGATCGGAGGCTTCCTGCGTGCAGAGGCCTCCGATCTGGAAAAAAAATCTACGAACTTACCCAAGGTGCGTATACTTCCGCTCCTGGGCCTCTCCAAACTCGAAATGCGCAGGGCCCACGTATCCCAGAGGCGCATGCAGTTCACGTGGGCCATGGGGAGCCAATAGGAGAAGGGAATCTCCCTTAATATATTTGACAGGTCTATCTGTCAAGTGTATGAATGGAGATCACCCCAAAAACACAGTAAAATATTAAATACATTTTTAAAAAACTATCACATTTTTAAAATGAGTTGAAATTACAATAAATTAAATATTTTAAACAAAAATTAAAATTTTTGAAAAAAATTAAAGTTTTTTTACGGGGCTAAAAATAAACTTACCTTTTTTAAAAAGTATTTTTAAATGATGAATGAGTGAAATTTAAAAAAAAAACTTTTTTCAACTCTTATGCTGGTAAAAGCAGGCATTACGCCTGCTTTTACCAGGCGTAAGATTGCTAAGGGTTTTCTGCGGGCGGAGGTTCTCCAGAAAGCGTAACTATCCGCCCGCAGAGGCCCTTCTCAAGGGCAGGCGTCCGATCTGTCAAGAGCATTCTTGACAGATCGGAAATGCGCTTCGCATGCCTGAAACCGGCATTTCCGATGTCCCTACGGGTGTGTACACACCTCGTACACACCCGTAGGCATCGGAATATACGGCCCATTGAACCAGCACAACACATTTAAAATACTGTCGGGGAGGCTGTTCTAGCAACCGATCAGAAGACCCACAGAAAAGGAGATCTCCACTGCTTACTGTGTGGATGGTGGCAATTTTACATTCGCCAATGCCGCCGACCGCGCCAAACCCAAACAAACTCGAGGGGCTGAATGACCTACTTCTCTTATGATGTTCCTATGCATTGGGAGTTGATGACACTAGAGTAGAGTATCCAAAGCGCAATCTTTATTTTGCTTAGAACACTTATTTCTCCCCCACTTGCCCCTTTTCGTAGAGAGGGGGCAACAAAAAAACAAAAATTGCAGATGCTGGATATCTGAAACAAAAACAGGAAATATTGTAAACATTCAGATTATGCAGCGTCTGTGGAATTAATGTTTTGTCAAAAAAAGGACAAAGGGGCCACATCCAAAACTTTAATTCCTCTATTTTCAACAGTTTGCTACCTGACCAGCAGTGTCTCCAGAATTTTCTGTGTTTGTTTCTGCAGTTTTTTGCTTTTTATTTATAAAAAAATACAGCAGTTTGAATACTTAATGCTGTCACAATTTTGTCACTTTTAACTGTAAAATATCAACGGACGTCCTAGGCTAACACTTCATACAATACACAGGTTTATAATAAGCATCACAAAAGGAATTTCATAAACTTTTCACATGTAGATTTCCTCAAGAAAAAGGCAGGAGACACGAATTCGAGCTGCTACAAAACTGTGTAGCACTTTCAGCATAACACCTGCTAATTACAACACAATGGCCCAGACTTTCCTGGGGAAATGTGTCACAGTAACAGTGCATCTACGTCGTAGGGATTCTTGAACGGTGCAAAACAGAGAAATTATGGAGTACGTGACTTACTCCATTACTTCTGCCATATTTTCCTGGGACTTTTGCACTGCTCCACTGTTGCCTTCTAACTGCTTTCAGCGAGGGTAATTGTCATAGTTCCACCTCCCATCAAAATTAATGACAATCGTGTTTTTGTTGGATTAACACCAGTTTTACACTATTGCCACTTAGACTTAAAAATAATGGAGCTGGTAGCCTGGCAGCAGTGTGATTTATTGCTCCTAAATTGGTTTCTTTAAACATATCTCCAACGCTTGCAGGATTATAGTGTCAACTAGCAAACCATTGCATTGGCTTACACAATCATCAGCTTTAGCAACTGCAGTTGGTCCGGAAACATTGCATCTGCAACTAGAAAACAGGCTTAACATACTCGTGAAATCTCTGTACTCAAATTCCATACAGAAGGTCATGGTCTAAATGGAAGCAGGCCGACTATGGGATCCAATTACCGATCCATCGATTTCACCAAGAACAGATCGGCTGGTGGGATGAGTGCCATGCTTTGGTTACACATAAAAGACTGTGTTTTAAGACTTTACATTGCCACCCCTTGTAATTAATGTTGAACCACTAAAAAAAAGTCAACTGCTTCTGATTCAGTGCCATGCTCGCTGCAGTGTATTCTAATTAATGTGGGAAAATAGAGGTAGTTAACAGCGATATTGGCGCATGAGACAGCAAAATTTACGGTGTACATCGCCAACCTCACCACTTCAGGAAAATCTGAGCCACCTGTGGAAAGGGAGAGGGGGGGGAAATAACCAAGACCGCTCTAACAAATTACAATTTACTCCTGTTCTCCATTTATGTCACACTGATCAAAACATAATCAGCAATTAAAAGCTCAGTGGAATCAACTGATGCAAGTATACCTTTCCTATGAAAATAATTTCCAAATTAATCCTGTTCCAATTAAGGAGGTATGAACAGTACTACACCAGTATAGCAAAAACTTAAAAGGATAATCAGCTGATGGACTGTTAGCCTGACAGTTCAGCAAAAAGGTGAAAGCAGCAAACTGAATTACAGTAAAAAGTCTACTCAGAACTACTGCATTCTTGACAATGATTCAAATAACTTGCATTTTATATAGTGCCTTCAACATAGTAAAACATCCTATGGCACTTCACAGGAGTGTAATCAGACAAAAATTGACACTGAACCAAAGAACGAGTCATTAGGACTGGTGACTAAATGTTTAGTCAAAGAGGTATGTTTTAAACAGAGTCTTAAAGGAGGAGAGAGGTGGAGAGGCAGAGAGGTTTTTGGGGGGGGAGAATTCCAGAGCTTAGGGCCTAGATAGCTGAAGGTACAGCCACCAATGGTGTAGCGAAGGAAATGGGGGGTACATAAGAGGCCAGAATTGGAGGAACAGAGTTCTTGGAGGGTCATCAGACAGGAGATGGTTAGAGATAGGGAGGGCCGAGGGAGGTGCTTGAACACAAGGATGAGAATTTTAAAATCGCGGTGTTGTTGGACCGGGAGCCAATGTCAGTCAGCAAGCATGGGGTGGTGGATGAATGGGATTTGGCAGGAATTAGGATATGGGCAGAAGAGTTTTGAATGAGCTCAAGTTTATGGAGGGTGGAAGATGGAAGGATGGCCAGGAGAGTATTGGAATAGTCAAGTCTGGAGGTAACAAAAGCAAGGATGAGGGTTTCAGGAGATGGTCAATATTACGGAGGTGGAAGTAGGCGGTCTTTGTGATGGAGAGGTTATGGGGTCGGAAGCTCAGCTCAGGGTCAAATAGGACACCGAGGTTGTGAGCAGTCTGGTTCAGCTTGAGACTGTAGCCAAAGAATGAACTGAAGACTTGTGACAATCCAAATGGTAGCGCTGCAGTCTTTGCTTCCTCACATTGCAGTCTAGCTTCACACTGACTGAATGCTTCACAAAAAAAGTTATGATCCCGAGACTGCTTCCTTTCAGTGAAATTGGAAATAAATGCTTTTTAAAAAGCTTAATTAAGGGATTCAGTCAGTGTACTGCCAAAGATTGAGCACTTTATGACTGGAGGCACCAGTTTCTATTAACACTGTAGTGAATGATCCAGCAGGTTTTACGTTGGAATAAAGGACAGAGCTAATTAAAGGACAAAGTGAGTGGCTCAGTGCTTTAACACAAAGTCCTCTTTTCCAGCATTAAACTAGATAGATCATTCAGTACAGCCATTAATACATGCCTCAGGCCGAACCAATTTTACTATTACTTTCAAGCTTGAATGTTGAGCTTGTTTCTGCAATGTTAATTTTCTTTTTGTTAAAAATAAGATTCAAATTCCTAAAACATCACTTACTGTTTTTTTTTCAAATTAAGAATTCTGAATTAGTTTTTCAACTCAAAACACCCCATTAGTAATGACTGACTGCTGGCTAGCTAATCAGAATGTTAGATTTTACTTAAATAACAACTGAAAATGCTGGAAACACTCAGCAGGTAAGGCAGTATCCGTGGTCCGCGGGTGCTGCCTGACCTGCTGAGTGTTTCCAGCATTTTCTGTTGTTATTTCAGATTTCCAGCATCCACAATATTTTGCTATTGTGTTAGATTTTACTTATTTATCATAGATTGTAAACTCTCTTTTTCCCAACCCTCCCATCCATACCACTCCTTCTCGTTTATTCATATTGGACCCAGCATCCTGTTCATTGGTCCACAAGTAAAAAAAAGTTTTTTTTTTAAAAAAGTTCTAAACCACATCATTTTCAAACAGAAATTAAACAGTGTAGCAGGAGCACATTGTTAGCATTGACTTTTCACTTTCAAAACATAGGCTTAAACCCAGTCCAGAATGTCTCCATGACAGTTGCGAATATTTGAACAAATATATTTAGGCAGTCTTAATTCTACCTCTGGTGTGGGCAGATCCATGGCACAAATCCACAATTTGGTAACCTCCATCATAAGGATGACTGGTATGGAAAATGGAACCAACAACTTGCATTGATATAGGGCCTATAATGCAGTAAAACATCCCAAGGTGCTTTACAAAAGTATAATCAGACAGAAATTGACACTGATCCAAAGGAGATATTAGGAGGGGCGACTAAAAGCTTGGTCGAAGAGGTGGGTTATAATGAGGGTCTTAAAGGAGGAGAACATGGTGGACAGACAGTGAGGTTTAGGAAGGAATGCAATGATACCGTAGAGGACTGCAGGGAAAGTGCCCATTATAACAGCATGTTCCAACAATGTACCTTAAGCTGAGGGTTACGGTACATTGGAGCATAGTATCGGGAACTTTCTCTGTATTTAATCTATACTTGATCCAACTTGGGAAGTGTTTGGTGCCAACGCTAGATGTAAAAAGAGAACTCTTGCACTCCCCAGAACTGACATTCCTCACTATGATGTGCACACAGATTGAATTCATTACCAATTTAATACAAAAAG
Organism: Squalus acanthias; assembly: GCA_030390025.1. Lineage (NCBI taxonomy): Eukaryota > Metazoa > Chordata > Chondrichthyes > Squaliformes > Squalidae > Squalus > Squalus acanthias. The sequence goes on along the minus strand of JASTWF010001941.1, from coordinate 9,108 downwards.
TACCAGTTACACCAGCATCAATATTTATATGCAGTAGTGCATGGACGCAAAAGTAAAATTCATCCTCTGAATCTACCAGTAATTTTAAAAGTTTACAATAGCCAATCATAGCTTTGATATGGATTCTACTGCTCCTTTTGCTCCATCCACTGCAAAATTAGCATTCTGATTTTCACTATAATTTTATTAACATTTATCATGTAGCAAGACAATTGAAACGCTGGAGTGCCATATATATCCATAATTCAATTCCAAAGGAGAATTGGGTTTAAACACTGATTTTAAAAGGGAACAAGCACTGCAGTGCCCTCAAAGTTGTCTCCTCCGCTATCTGTGTATTACCCCCACCTAGAACATTTCCAAAAATAATTTATGTTTAAGAAAATATTCCATACAAACAATTTCTAATTAATGGGTTCATCCCATGTCCCTCATTGTTGTTGTTCTTGGAGACAAAGTGAAAAGTTTATCAGGATTCAACCTGTTGATATCCTGAAGGGTCTTCAAATAACTCAGTAAGATGGTCTGTCTTCTCTAGTATAGATAAACTCAGCTCCTGTAGTCTCTCCTTGTTGCCCGGGTGTCTGATATCAAGTATCAGTCAGAATTCTTTGCTGAATCTTTTCCAATGCCATGACATTCTTCTTATAATATGGAGACCAGCACTGCACACAGCACCTCATATGGAGATAAACCGATGTCCTTTATAGGTTCAGTATCACATATTATCATTGTATTCTATACAACTCAACATACTATTAGTCTTATTTACCACTACCGCAGGCAGTTTCAACAAGTTGCCCACCAATGCCTTCAAATCCTTTTGTGTCAGCCGTGGCTCAGTCAGTAGCACCCTCGCCTGAATCACAAGGTTGTGGGTTCAAGTCCCACTCCAGAGACTTGAGCACAAAAATCTAGGCGGACACTCTAATGCAGTACTGAGGGACTGCTGTACTGTCGGAGGTGCTGTCTTTAGGATGAGGCGTTAAACCAAGGCCCCACCTGCTCTCTCAGGTTTGGTCCAAACATGGACAAATGAGCTGAATTCCAGAGGCGAGGCAAAATTGACTGCCCTTGACATCAAGGCAGCATTTCACCGAGTGTGGCATCAAGGAATCCTAGCTAAATTGAAGTCAATGGAAATCAGGGGGAAAACTCTCCACTGGCTGGAGTCATACCTAGCATAAAGGAAGATGGTTGTGGTTGCTGGAGGTCAATCATTTAAGCCCCAGGACATCACTGCAGGAGTTCCTCAGGGCAGTGTCCTAAGCCCAACCCTCTTCAGCTGCTTCATCAATGATCTTCCCTCCATCATAAGGTCAGAAGTGGGTATGTTCGCTGATGATTGCACAATGTTCAGTTCTATTCACAACTCCTCAGATAATGAAGCAGTCCATGCCCGCATGCAACAAGACCTGGACAACATTCAGGCTTGGGCTGCTAAGTGGCAAGTAACATTCGCGCCACAGAAGTGCCAGGCAATGACTATCTCCAACAAGCGAGAGTTTAACCACCGCCCCTTGACATTCAACAGCATTACCATCACCGAATCCCCAACCATCAACATCCTGGGGGTAACCATTGACCAGAAACTTAACTAGACCACCCACATAAATACTTTACATAGGATATATGGCACGGAACCAGTCCATGCCCACTCGAGCTTCCTCCCATCTTCCCTCATCTAAATCTATCAACATAACACTCTATCCCCTTCTCCCTCATATGCTTGTCTAGCCTCCCCTTAAATGCATCTATACTTTTCGCTTCAACCACTCCCTGTGGTAGCGAGTTCCACATTCTCACCACTCTTTGGGTAAAGAAGTTCCTTCTGAATTCCCTATTGGATTTCTTGGTGACTATCTTATATTGATGGCCTCTAGTTATGCTCTTCCCCACAAGTGGAAACATTCTCTCTGTATCCACTCTATCAAAGCCTTTCATAATTTTAAAGACCTCTATTAGGTCACCCCTCAGCCTTCTTTTTTCAAGAGAAAAGAGACCCAGCCTGTTCATCCTTTCCTGCTATGTATACCCTCGCATTTCTGGTATCATCCTTGTAAATCTTCTCTGTACCCTCTCCAGTGCCTCTATATCCTTTTTATAATATGGCGACCAGAACTGTACACAGTACTCTAAGTGTGGTCTAACCAAGGTTCAATACAGGTTTAGCACAACTTCCCTACTTTTCAATTCTATACCTCTAGAAATAAACCTTAGTGCTTGGTTTGCATTTTTTCTGGCCTTACTAACCTGTGTCGCAACTTTTAGTGATTTGTGTATTTGTACTCCGAGACCCCTTTGTTCTTCTACTCCACCTAGACTCGCACCTTCCAAGTAATAAGTGACCTCCCTATTCTTCCTACCAAAGTGTAATACCTCACATTTATCTGTGTTGAACTTCATTTGCCAATTATATGCCCACTCTGCAAGTTTATTAATGTCCTCCTGTAATTTGTTGCAGTCCTCCTCAGTATTGACTATCCCCCCACCTCAACCTCCCCCCCCAATTTGGTGTCATGCGCAAATTTAGAAATTGTGTTTTTGATTCCAAAGTCTAAATCGTTAATATAAATTGAGAACAACAGTGGTCCCAGCACTGATCCTTGTGGAACACCACTACCCACCTTCTGCCAATGTGAATAGCTACCTTTGACCCCCTACTCTCTACTTTCTGTCTTGAAGCCAGCTAGCTATCCAGTCTGCTACTTGTCCTCTGACTCCGCAGTCTCTGACCTTGTTCATCAGTCTATTATGGGGTACCTTATCGAAGGCCTTTTTGAAAATCTAGATAAATTACACCTACTGCATTACCATTGTCTACTCTCTCGGTTAGCTCTTCAAAAAATTCAATAAGGTTGGTCAAGCAAGACTTTTCCTTTTGAAATCCATGCTGACTATCCATTACTATGTTTTTGCTTTCTAGATGTTCTTCTATTTTCTCCTTTAGTAGGGATTCCATTATTTTTCCTACCACCGATGTTAAGGTGACTGGTCTATAATTCCCTGGACATGTTCTATCCCCCTTCTTAAATTTTGGTATTACGTTAGCTATCTGCCAGTCCTCTGGCACGGCACCTTTTTCTAACAAATTATTAAATATGTGTAGTAATGCCTCTGCTATCTCTTCCCTAGATTCTTTTAAAATGCGTGGATGCAATCCATCCGGACCAGGGGTTTTATCCTCTTTGAGTTTCATTAGTTTAATTTAATATATCCCCTCTTTTTATTTTAAATGCACTTATCTCATTACTAATCTCATCATTCAATGTCATGTCCACCTGTTCTATCTCCCTGGTAAATACTGAAGCAAAATTATTTAATATTTCTGCCATCTCTCTATCGTTACCTGTGGTATTATCCTGTCTATCCCTGAATGGCCCTATTCCCATCCCAACCTTCCTATTTTTATTAATGTGCCTGTAAAATATTTTACTATTTTGTTTTATGTTCCTTGATAATTTAATTTCATAGTTCCTATTTGCCTTCCTAATTGTTTTTTCGACTTCTCGCCTAATCTCTTCATATTCTCCCTTATCATACGCTCCCCTGCTGTCTATGTACTTAATGTATGCCTCTTTCCCTACCCTCAATTGTTCCCTTCGGCTTTATTCATCCATGGAGTTTCATTATTGTTTAGTTTGCTCTTTCCTTTTAGCGGAATATATTGTTCCTGCACTCTGTTGAACACCGTTTTAAATGTTTCCCATTGCTGTTCTACATTGTTGTTTGCCAATATTGTTGCTCATTTTATTTTCCAAAGTTCTATTCTCAGCCCCTCAAAATCAGCTTTTCTCCAAGCTATTAGCCTGGTTTTTGTCATACTTATGTCCGTCTCAATTATCATAAAGCGTATTATATTATGGTCACTATTGCCTAGATGTTCCCCTACTTTTACTTCTCTTATCTGCTCTGGCTCATTCCCAATGATCCAATAGCGAATCCTCCCTTGTTGGGCTTTTTACATATTGGGTTAGAAAGGAGTCCTGTACACATTGTAGGAACTTCATTCCCTTATCCTCTTTACCTATTTCTTCTGTCCAATTAATATCAGGGTAATTGAAATCCCCCATGATTATTATTTTATGTTTTTTTACTAATTTCCCTAATTTGTCTGCATATTTCATCCTCCACCTCCCTTCCACTATTAGGTGGTATTGAGACTACACCTATTAGTGTGATTGATCCTTTATTATCTTTTATCTCTATCCATATTCCCCTCCAAGTTACACACCACCCTGACTTAGAAGTATATCGCCGATCCTTCATCGTCACTGGGTCAAAATCCTGGAACTCCCTACCTAACAGCATTATGGGAGTACCTTCACCACACGGACTGCAGTGGTACAAGGCAGCGGCTCACCACCACCTTCTCAAGGGCAATTAGGGATGGCAATAAATGCCGGCCTTACCAGCGACGCCCACATCCCACAAACAAAAAAAAATATGGATTCTATTTTTGTCTTGCTGATAGCTGTCACTTTTTTCTACTGCCATTATGTTATTGCTAATAAATACAGCTACTCCACCTCCCTTTTTCCCTCCCTCCCTATCTTTTCTAAATGTTATACCCTGCAATGTTCAATTTCCAGTCCTGATTTTTCTGTAGCCATGTCTCAGTAATCCCTACTATGTCTGGTTCCTCGCAACACATGATTGCCTCCAGCTCCCCTGTTTTATTACGGACACTGTATGCATTGCTGTACAGACAGTTTAAACTCATTTTTAATAGGATTTCCTCTCACTTAGGGGGGAAAATTTGGTTGCTTTGCGCCTCCCGTTAGCGCCCTAAAAGGGCACTAACGGGCCCCCCCCCCCCTTTAAGAAGGGGAGGGAGGCCTGCAGTACCGTGTGGCGCTGCGGCACGTTGCGCCGCGATATTCCCTCGCAGCGCCCCAAGAGGGAGGCGGGGCGCTTCCAGTAGAGCCCCACTTCCCTCTTGGGGCACTACCGATGAATTTCGGCTGCGGGGGCGCTAATTTTTTCGGGGCGCGACTCAATTTTCCCCCCTTTATTATGTTTAACCATTGTTTTAGATGCCTGTTCTATAACTCTATTTATTCCCTTGCCATCAATGTCCTCCCTTACTTTATTCTTTCCTGTGCTCTCTTTTCCTGTTTTGTTTATAATTAGGCTGGTTACGTTTCTTGTAGATCCCTCCCCTCATCTTACTAGTTTAAAGCCTTTGCCACCTCCCTATTTACCCTTTCCGCTAGGACATGGGTCTCATCGGTACAGCTCCTTCCTATCCTAGAACTGGTGCCAGTGTCCCATGAAAAGGAACCCCTCTTTCCCACACCAATCCTTTAGCCAAGTGTTAATTCTCCTGATCAGTCTGCTTCTATGCCAAGTTGCACGTGAGTCGGGCAATAATCTAGAGATTATTACCCTCGAGGTCCTGCTTTTTAATTTAGAGCCTAACTCCTGATATTCTTTTAGCAGAACCACATCCCTGTTCCTACCTATGTCGTTTGTTCCAACATGGACCACGACAAATGGATTTACCCCCTCCCTTTCCAAGTTCCTCTCTAGCCACCGTGAGATATCCCTTACCCTAACACCGGGTAGGCAACACACCCTTCGTGATTCTCATTCTTGACTGCAGAGGACACTATCTATCCCCCGAATTATAGAGTCCCCTATCACTACCACATTTCTATTCTGCTTTTTCCCCCCTTGGACAGCCTTCTGAGCCACGGTGCCTTGGTCTGCATTGTGGCTGTCCTCCCTGCAGTCTTTCTCCTTGCCCTCACAGGTAGCGAGTACTTCTTACCCATTGGACAGGACCAGTGTCTGTGGGACCTCCTTCTCAACCTCTTCTAAATTTCCGCTACCCAGCTCCCTAGCAGTCACACCCTCCCCTTCCTGAACCTGTGCTTTCCTCTGGGGTGTGACTGCATTCTGGATAAAACTGTCCAGAAATTCCTCCCCCTCATGTGTCGGAGTGTCTCCAACTCGCACTCCAGCTCAATGACTCTGAGCCGCAGAGATTCAAGATGGAGACATCTCCTGCAGACGTGTTCACACGGGACTGTCTCGCTGTCCACAAACTCCCACATACTGCAGTCCAGGCACACAACCTGCCCTGCCATATCTTAGTCTAGCCTTATTTTATTTAGTTAAAGTCTTTACTGTGGCTACAAGAGCAGGTTAGAGGCTGGGTATTCTGCAGCAAGTGTCTCACCTCCTGACTCCCCAAAGCCTTTCCACCATCTACAAGGCACAAGTCAGGAGTGTGATGGAATACTCTCCACTTGCCTGGATGAGCGTAGCTCCAACAACACAAGAAGCTCAACAATATTCAGGACAAAACAGCCCGCTTGATTGGCATCCCATCCACCACCTTAAACATTCACTCCCTCCACCACCTGCGCACCGTAGCTGCAGTGTGCACCATCTACAAGATGCACTGCGCACCATCTACAAGATGCACTGCAGCAACTCTCCACATCTTGTTCGGCAGCACCTTCCAAACCCGCGACCTCTACTACCTAGAAGGACAAGGGCAGCAGGTGCATGGGAACACCATCGCCTCCAAGTTACACACCATCCTGACTTGGAAATATATTGCCGTTGCTTCATCGTTGCTGGGATAAAATCCTGGAACTCCCTCCCTAACAGTACTATGGGAGTACAGTCACCACACAGACTGCAGCGGTTCAAGAAGGCGGCTCACCACCACCTTCTCAAGGGCAATTAGGGATGGGCAATAAATGCTGGCCTTGCTGGCGACGCCCACATCCCAGGAATTAGTAAAATAAAAATGGACATGAAAGATCCTATTTCGAAGAAGAGCAGGAAAGTTATCCCCAGTATCCTAGCCAATATTTATCCCGCAATCAACATCACAAACAGATTACCTGGTCATTATCAATGTTTGTGGGAGCTTGCTGTGCGCAAATTAGCTGCTGCTTTTCATAGAGTCATAGAGTTATACAGCACAGAAAGAGGCTCTTCGGCCCATCGTGTCCGCGCCGGCCATCAAGCCCTATCTATTCTAATCCCATTTTCCAGCACTTGGTCCGTAGCCTTGTATGCTATGGCCATTTCAAGTGCTCATCTAAATGCTTCTTGAATGTTGAGGGTTCCTGCCTCTACCACCCTTTCAGGCAGTGAGTTCCAGATTCCAACCACCCTCCTGAGTGAAAAAGCTTTTCCTCAAATCCCCTCTAAACCTCCTGCCCCTTACCTTGAAACTATGTCCCCTGGTTATTGACCCCTCTACTAAGGGGAAAAGTTCCTTTCTATCTACCCTATCTATGCCCCTCATAATTTTGTACACCTCAATCAGGTCCCCCCTCAGCCTTCTCTGCTCTAAGGAAAACCACCCCAGCCTGTTCAGTCTCTCTTCATAGCTGAAACCCAGGTAACATCCTGGTGAATTTCCTCTGCACCCTCTCCAATGCAATCACATCCTTCCTATAGTGTGGCGACCAGAACTGCACACAGTATTCCAGCTGTGGCCTAACTAGCGTTTTGTACAGCTCCATCATAACCTCCCTGCTCTTATATTCTATGCCTCGGCTAACGAAGGCAAGTATCCCATATGCCTTTTTAACCACCTTATCTACCTGTCCTGCTGCCTTCGGGGATCGATGTACATGCACACCAAGGTCCCTCTGATCCTCTGTCCTTCCTAGGATCCTACCATTCATTGTGTATTCCTTTGCCTTGTTAGTCCTCCCAAAATGCATCACCTCACACTTTTCAGGGTTAAATTCCATTTGCCACTGTTCTGCCCATCTAACCAACCTGTCTATATCGTCCTGTAGCCTGAGGCTTCCCTCCTCGCTATTTACCACTCCACCAATTTTCGTGTCATCTGCAAACTTACTGATCATACCTTCTACATTCATATCTAAAATCATTAATGTACACTACAAACAGCAAGGGACCCAGCACCGATCCCTGCGGTACACCACTGGACACAGGCTTCCAGTCACAAAAACAACCTTCGACCATCACCCTCTGCCTCCTGCCACTAAGCCAATTTTGGATCCAATGTGCCAAGTTGCCCTGGACCCCATGGGCTCTTACCTTCTTGACCAGTCTCCCATGTGGGACTTTGCCAAAAGCCTTACTGAAGTCCATGTAGACCACATCAACTGCACTACCCTCATCCACACACTTAGTCACCCCCTCTCAAAATTCAATCAAATTGGTCAGACATGATCTCCCCCTGACAAAGCCATGCTGACTATCCTTGATTAATCCTTGCCTCTCCAAGTGGAGACTAATTCTGTCCCTCAGAATTTTTTCCAATAATTTCCCTACCACTGATGTTAGGCTCACTGGTTTCCTACATCACAACAGTGACTACACTTCAAAAAGTACTTCATTGGCTGCAAAGCGCTTTGGGACGTCCGGTAGTCGTGAAAGGCGCTATATAAATGGAAGTCTTTCTTTCTTTTTCTTGTGCTGTATTGTGTAGACTAACACCATTCAGTTTATAGTTTCAACATTTATTCTACTTCTCTAGTCTCATCACAATGCACCAGCTGACTGAATGTTACTTGCCATTTTTCAGCCTATCTTCCCAATCTATCTAGATCCCCATGCACAAAAACAGCCTGCTCGTGATTGTTTGCAACGTCCTCCACCTTAGTCCATTGGCAGATACAATTAAGAACGATACAGTACAGGAGGCCGCCATTTGGCCTATCGTGTCAGTGCCAGCACTTCAAAAGAGCTACCCAGCTAGTCCTACTCCCCTGCTCTTTCCCCATAGCCCTGCAAATTTATCCCCTTCAAGTATTTATCCAATTCCCTTTTGAAAGTTACTATTGAATCTGCTTCCACCACCCTTTTAGGCAGTGCATTCCAGATCATAAAAACTCACTGTGTAAAAAAAATTTTCCTCATGGTGCCTCTGGTTCTTCTGCCAATTACCTTAAATCAGTGTCCTCTGGTTACTGACCCTTCTGTCACTGGAAAAGGTTTCTTGTTTACTCTCATCAAAACCCTTCATGATTTTGAACACCTCTATCAAATCTCCCCTTAATCTTCTCTGCTCTAAGGAGAACAACTCCAGTTGCTCTAGTCTCTCCATATAACTGAAGTCTTTCACCCCTCGTACCATTCTAGTAAATCTCTTCTGCACCCTCTGAG
>JASTWF010001940.1:0-49747 GCA_030390025.1 Squalus acanthias | reverse complement strand
CGCCAACCAAGACCTGTCAAATCTATGAATTTAAATCAGCCCCTAAACAACACCTAAACTTCAAATAAATTTTTTAAAAAACCATCACATTTTTAAAATAATTATAAGTTAAATAAATTAACTACTTAAAACAAAAATTTAAATTTTTGAAAAAATTAAAATACTTTTAAAGAGTGCTAAAAATAAACTTACCTTTCTTTAAAGTATCTTAAAAAGATAAACCTGTTGAAATTTTTTTTTAATTGTAATTAATTAACCACTTACCTTGTTAAAAACGGGTCCTGCGCTTCCTTTTTAAAAGCGCAGCTTCTTCCATACTTACCTTCCCTGAAAAAAAAACTAATTTCCCTGCGTGTGCGCAGCCTCTCCCGTGCATGCGGTTCACCTCTGAACCCCTCCCTTCACGAGACCGGGAGTTCCAGTTTCCCGCGCATGCACAGTTCATGCAGGAAACCGGCACTTCAGCAGGCCTTACGGGTGAGTACACAGTGCGTACTCACCCGGCAAGTGCCGAATTTTTGGCCCAATGAGGCAGTCTGTGTCCACGTGCAGCAAGACCTGGACAACATGCAGGTTGGGGATGATAAGTGGCAAGTAACATTTGTGACACACAAGTGCCAGACAATGACCATCTCCAGCAAGAGAGAGTCTAACCACCTCCCCATGACAGTCAATTGCATTACCATCATTGAATTCCCCACCATCAACATCCTGGGGGTCACCATTGACCAAAAACTTACCTAGATCAGCCAAATAAATACTGTGCCTACAAGCGCTAGTCAGATGCTGGGTATTCTGCGCAAGTGACTCACCAACTCCTGACTCCCCAAAGCCTTTCCAACCCCTACAAGGCACAAGTCAGGAGTGCGATGGAATATTTTCCACTTGCCTGGACGGTTGCAGCTCCAACAACACTCACGAAGCTCGACACAATCCAGGGGAAAGCAGGCCGCTTAATCAGCTCCCCCATCCACCATCTTAAACATTTACTCCCTCCTCCTCCGGCGCACTGTGGCTGCTGGTGCACAGAATGTACTCTGGGTGGGGGACTTCAATGTCCATCACCAAGTGTTGCTCGGTAGAGGCTCGTGTTTGTTCTCTCACCACCTGCCGTGAGTCAGTCTGGCTGCTATGTCCTTCAGGACTCAGCCAGCTTGGTCAATCATGGTACTACCGAGTCACTGAGGACACCCCATCATCGTGTTCTGTGCCCTACCACTGTGCTAAATGGGATAGATTAAGAACACATCTAGCAGCTCAAAACTGGGCATCCATGAGGCGCTGTGGGCCATCAGCAGCAACAGAATTGTATTCCACCATAATCTGTAAACTCATGGCCTGGCATATCCTCATTCTACCATTACCATCAAACCAGCCCTGGTTCAATAAGGAGTGTTGAAGAGCATTCCAGGAGCTGCACCAGGTGTAACAGAAAATCAGAAACCAACTTGGTGAAGCTACAACACAGGACTATATGCATGTTAAACAGCGGAGGCAGCGTGCTATAGACAGAGCTAAGCGATCCCACACCCAATGGATCAGATCAAAGCTCTGCAGTCCTGTCACATCCAGTCGGGAATGGTGATGGACAATTAAACAACTAACGGGAGGAGGAGGCTCCTTGAACATCCACATCCTCAATGATGGCGGAGCACAGCACCTGAGTGAAAAAGACAAGGCTGAAGCCTTCGCAACCATCTTCAGTCACAAGTGCCAAGTGGATGATGCATCTCAGCCTGCTCCTGAGGTCCCACCCTCACAGAAGCCAGTCTTCAGCTAATTCACTTCACTCCACGTGATATCAAGAACTGTACAGCGCACTGGATACAGCAAAGGCTATGGGTTCTGACAACATCGCGGCTGCAGTGCTGAAGACCTGTGTCCAGAACTAGCTGCAACACTATCCAAGCTGTTCCCGTACTGGCATCTCCCCGACAAAGTGGTAAATTGGCCAGGTATGTACAGTCCACAAAAAGCTGGACTAATCCGACAGCCCGTTACCATCCCATCAGCCATCTCTCCATCATCAGCAAAGTGATGGAAGCTGTCATCGACAATGCTATCAAGCGGCACTAACAAAGGCACAAATAACCAGCTCACCGATGACCAGTTTGGTTTCCGTCAGGACCACTTGGCTCCTGACCGCATTACAGCCTTGGTCCAAACATGGACAAAAGAGCTGAATTCCAGAGGTGAGGTGAGAGTGACTGTCATAGAAACATAGAAACATAGAAGATAGGAGCAGGAGTAGGCCATTCGGCCCCTCGAGCCTGCTCCGCCATTCAATGTGATCATGGCTGATCATCCAAATTCAGTACCCTGTCCCTGCTTTCTCCCCATATCCCTTGATCCCCTTAGCCTTAAGAAATATATCTAACTCCTTCTTGAAGATATTTAATGAATTGGCCTCAACTGCCTTCTGTGGTAGAGAATTCCACAGGTTCACCACTCTCTGGGTGAAGAAATTCCTCCTCCTCTCAGTCCTAAATGGCTTACCCCTTATCCTTAGACTGTGACCCTTGGTTCTGGACTCCCCGCCATCGGGAACAGCCTTCCTGCATCTAGTCTGTCTAGTCCTGTTAGAATTTTATAAGTTTCAATGAGATCCCCTCTCATTCTTCTAAACTCTAGCGAATATAAGCCTAATCGACCCAATCTCTCTTCATACGTCATTCCTGCCATCCCAGGTATCAGTCTGGTGAATCTTCGCTGCACTCCCTCCATGGCAAGAGCATCCTTCCTCAGATAAGGCGACCAAAACTGCACACAATACTCAAGGTGTGGTCTCACCAAGGCCCTGTACAACTGCAGCAAGACATCCTTGCTCCTGTACTCGAATCCTCTCGCTATGAAGGCCAACATACCATTTGCCTTCTTCACTGCCTGCTGCACCTGCATGCTTACCTTCAGCGACTGGTGCACAAGGACACGCAGGTCTCGTTACACTTCCCCTTTTCCCAATCTATTGCCGTTCAGATAATGTGCCTTCCTGTTTTTGCCACCAAAGTGGATATCCTCGCATTTATCCATGCATCTGCCATGCATCTGCCCAATCACCCAACCTGTCCAAATCATACTGCAGTTTCTCTGCAACCTCCTCACAGCACATACGCCCACCCAGCTTTGTGTTGTCTGCAAACTTGGAGATATTACATCTAGTTCCCTCGTCTAGATCATTAATATATATTGTGAATAGCTGGGGTCCTAGCACCGATCCCTGCGGTACCCCACTAGTCACTGCCTGCCACTCGGACAAAGACCCGTTTATTCCAACTCTTTGCTTCCTGTCTGCCAACCAGTTTTCTATCCAAGTCAGTACCTTACCCCCACCAATCCCATGTGCTTTAACTTTGCACGCTAATCTCTTATGCGGGACCTTATCGAAAGCCTTCTGAAAGTCCAAATACACCACGTGTACTGGTTCTCCCTTATCTATTCTACCAGTTACACCCTGTAGATTAGTCAAGCATGATTTACCTTTTGTAAATCCATGTTGACTTTGTCCGATCCTGTCACTGTTTTCCAAGTGCTCTGCTATTACATCTTTTATAATGGACTCTAGCATTTTCCCCACTACCGATGTCAGGCTTACCGGTCTATAATTCCCCATTTTCTCTCTACCACCTCTTTTAAATAGTGGGGTTACATTAGCTACCCTCCAATCCATGGGAACTGTTCCAGAGTCTATAGAAGTTTGGAAGATGACCAGCAATGCATCTACTATTCCTAGGGCACTTCCTTAAGTACCCTAGGATGTAGATTATCAGGCCCTGGGGATTTATCAGCCTTCAATCCCGTCAATTTCCCTTATACCATTTCCCTACAAATACTGATTTCATTCAGTTCCTCCCTCTCATTAGACCCTATGTTCCCCGACATCTCTGGGAGGTTATTTGTGTCCTCCTTTGTGAAGACATAGAAACATAGAAACATAGAAGATAGGAGCAGGAGTAGGCCATTCGGCCCCTCGAGCCTGCTCCGCCATTCGATGAGATCATGGCTGATCATCCAAACTCAGTACCCTGTACCTGCCTTCTCCCCATATCCCTTGATAACTTTAGCTTTAAGAAATATATCTAACTCATTCTTGAATATATTTAATGACTTGGCCTCAACTACCTTCTGTGGTAGAGAATTCCACAGGTTCACCACTCTCTGGGTGAAGAAATTCTTCCTCATTTCTGTCCTAAATGGCTTACCCCTTATCCTTAGATTATGACCCCTGGTTCTGGACTCTCCGACCATCGGGAACATTCTTCCTGCATCTAGTTTGTCCAGACCTGTCAGAATTTTATATGTTTCGATGAGATCCCCTCTCATTCTTCTATACTCCAGCGAGTATAAGCCCAATCGACCCAATCTCTCCTCATATGTCATTCCTGCCATCCCAGGTATCAGCCTTGTGAATCTTCGCTGAACTCCTTCCATGGCAAGAACATCCTTCCTCAGATAAGGCGACCAAAACTGCACACAGTACTCAAGGTGTGGTCTCACCAAGGCCCTGTACAACTGCAGCAGGACATCCCTGTTCCTATACTCAAACCCTTTCGCTATGAAGGCCAACATACCATTTGCCTTCTTCACCGCCTGCTGCACCTGCATGCTTACTTTCAGCGACTGGTGCACAAGGACACCCAGGTCTCGTTGCACTTCCCCTTCTCCCAATCTATTGCCATTCAGATAATAGTCTGCCTTTCTGTTTTTGACATCAAAGTGGATAACCTCGCATTTATCCACGTTATATTGCATCTGCCACACTTCTGCCCAATCACCCAACCTGTCCAAATCATCCTGGAGTTTCTCGGTATCCTCCTCGCAGCACACACTCCCACCCAGCTTTGTGTCATCTGCAAACTTGGAGATATTGCATTTAGTTCCCTTATCTAGATCATTAATGTATATTGTGAATAGCTGGGGTCCAAGGACCGATCCCTGCGGTACCCCACTAGTCACTACTTGCCATTCGGAAAAAGACCCATTAATTCCTACTCTCTGCTTTCTGTCCGCCAACCAAGACCTGTCAAATCTATGAATTGAAATCGGCCCCAAAACAACACCTAAACTTCAAATAATTTTTTTAAAAAGCCATCACATTTTTAAAATAACTATAAGTTAAATAAATTAACTACTTAAAACAAAAATTTAAATTTTTGAAAAAATTAAAATACTTTTTAAGAGTGCTAAAAATAAACTTACCTTTCTTTAAAGTATCTAAAAAAGATAAACCTGTTGAAATTTTTTTTAATTGTAATTAATTAACCACTTACCTTGTTAAAAACGGGTCCTGCGCCTCCTTTTTAAAAGCGCAGCTTCTTCCATACTTACCTTCCCGGAGAAACCTGAAAAAAAAACTAAGTTCCCTGCGTGCGCGCAGCCTCTCCTGTGCACGCGGTTCACCTCTGACAACCTCCCTTCACGAGACCGGAAGTTCCAGTTTCCCGCGCATGCGCAGTGCATGCAGGAAACCGGCACTTCAGGAGGCCTTACGGGTGAGTTCACAGCGCGTACTCACCCGGCAAGTGCCGAATTTTTGGCCCAATGAGGCAGTCTGTGTCCACGTGCAGCAAGACCTGGACAACATGCAGGTTGGGGATGATAAGTGGCAAGTAACATTTGTGACACACAAGTGCCAGACAATGACCATCTCCAACAAGAGAGAGTCTAACCACCTCCCCATGACAGTCAATGGCATTACCATCATTGAATTCCCCACCATCAACATCCTGGGGGTCACCATTGACCAAAAACTTACCTAGATCAGCCAAGTAAATACTGTGCCTACAAGCGCTAGTCAGATGCTGGGTATTCTGCGCAAGTGACTCACCAACTCCTGACTCCCCAAAGCCTTTCCAAACCCGACAAGGCACAAGTCAGGAGTGCGATGGAATATTTTCCACTTGCCTGGACGGTTGCAGCTCCAACAACACTCACGAAGCTCGACAAAATCCAGGGGAAAGCAGGCCGCTTAATCAGCTCCCCCATCCACCATCTTAAACATTTACTCCCTCCTCCTCCGGCGCACTGTGGCTGCTGGTGCACAGAATGTACTCTGGGTGGGGGACTTCAATGTCCATCACCAAGTGTTGCTCGGTAGAGGCTCGTGTTTGTTCTCTCACCACCTGCCGTGAGTCAGTCTGGCTGCTATGTCCTTCAGGACTCAGCCAGCTTGGTCAATCATGGTACAACTGAGTCACTGAGGACACCCCATCATCGTGTTCTGTGCCCTACCACTGTGCTAAATGGGATAGATTAAGAACACATCTAGCAGCTCAAAACTGGGCATCCATGAGGCGCTGTGGGCCATCAGCAGCAACAGAATTGTATTCCACCATAATCTGTAAACTCATGGCCTGGCATATCCTTCATTCTACCATTACCATCAAACCAGCCCTGGTTCAATAAGGAGTGTTGAAGAGCATTCCAGGAGCTGCACCAGGTGTATCAGAAAATCAGAAACCAACTTGGTGAAGCTACAACACTGGACTATATGCATGTTAAACAGCGGAGGCAAAGTGCTATAGACAGAGCTAAGCGATCCCACACCCAATGGATCAGAGCAAAGCTCTGCAGTCCTGTCACATCCAGTCGGGAATGGTGATGGACAATTAAACAACTAACGGGAGGAGGAGGCTCCTTGAACATCCACATCCTCAATGATGGCGGAGCACAGCACCTGAGTGAAAAAGACAAGGCTGAAGCCTTCGCAACCATCTTCAGTCACAAGTGCCAAGTGGATGATGCATCTTGGCCTGCTCCTGAGGTCCCACCCTCACAGAAGCCAGTCTTCAGCTAATTTACTTCACTCCATGTGATATCAAGAACGGTACAGCGCACTGGATAAAGCAAAGGCTATGGGTTCTGACAACATCGCGGCTGCAGAGCTGAAGACCTGTGTCCAGAACTAGCTGCAACACTATCCAAGCTGTTCGCGTACTGGCATCTCCCCGACAAAGTGGTAAATTGGCCAGGTATGTACAGTCCACAAAAAGCTGGACTAATCCGACAGCCCGTTACCATCCCATCAGCCATCTCTCCATCATCAGCAAAGTGATGGAAACTGTCATCGACAATGCTATCAAGCGGCACGAACAAAGCACAAATAACCAGCTCACCGATGACCAGTTTGGTTTCCGTCAGGACTACTTGGCTTCTGACCGCATTACAGCCTTGGTCCAAACATGGACAAAAGAGCTGAATTCCAGAGGTGAGGTGAGAGTGACTGTCATAGAAACATAGAAACATAGAAGATAGGAGCAGGAGTAGGCCATTCGGCCCCTCGAGCCTGCTCCGCCATTCGATGAGATCATGGCTGATCATCCAAACTCAGTACCCAGTACCTGCCTTCTCCCCATATCCCTTGATACCTTTAGCTTTAAGAAATATATCTAACTCATTCTTGAATATATTTAATGACTTGGCCTCAACTACCTTCTGTGGTAGAGAATTCCACAGGTTCACCACTCTCTGGGTGAAGAAATTCTTCCTCATTTCTGTCCTAAATGGCTTACCCCTTATCCTTAGATCATGACCCCTGGTTCTGGACTCTCCGACCATCGGGAACATTCTTCCTGCACTCGGAAAAACACTCATTAAATCCTAATCTCTGCTTTCTGTCCGCCAACCAAGACCTGTCAAATCTATGAATTTAAATCAGCCCCTAAACAACACCTAAACTTCAAATAAATTTTTTAAAAAACCATCACATTTTTAAAATAATTATAAGTTAAATAAATTAACTACTTAAAACAAAAATTTAAATTTTTCAAAAAATTAAAATACTTTTAAAGAGTGCTAAAAATAAACTTACCTTTCTTTAAAGTATCTTAAAAAGATAAACCTGTTGAAATTTTTTTTTCATTGTAATTAATTAACCACTTACCTTGTTAAAAACGGGTCCTGCGCTTCCTTTTTAAAAGCGCAGCTTCTTCCATACTTACCTTCCCTGAAAAAAAAACTAATTTCCCTGCGTGTGCGCAGCCTCTCCCGTGCATGCGGTTCACCTCTGAACCCCTCCCTTCACGAGACCGGGAGTTCCAGTTTCCCGCGCATGCACAGTTCATGCAGGAAACCGGCACTTCAGCAGGCCTTACGGGTGAGTACACAGTGCGTACTCACCCGGCAAGTGCCGAATTTTTGGCCCAATGAGGCAGTCTGTGTCCACGTGCAGCAAGACCTGGACAACATGCAGGTTGGGGATGATAAGTGGCAAGTAACATTTGTGACACACAAGTGCCAGACAATGACCATCTCCAGCAAGAGAGAGTCTAACCACCTCCCCATGACAGTCAATTGCATTACCATCATTGAATTCCCCACCATCAACATCCTGGGGGTCACCATTGACCAAAAACTTACCTAGATCAGCCAAATAAATACTGTGCCTACAAGCGCTAGTCAGATGCTGGGTATTCTGCGCAAGTGACTCACCACCTCCTGACTCCCCAAAGCCTTTCCAAACCCGACAAGGCACAAGTCAGGAGTGCGATGGAATATTTTCCACTTGCCTGGACGGTTGCAGCTCCAACAACACTCACGAAGCTCGACAAAATCCAGGGGAAAGCAGGCCGCTTAATCAGCTCCCCCATCCACCATCTTAAACATTTACTCCCTCCTCCTCCGGCGCACTGTGGCTGCTGGTGCACAGAATGTACTCTGGGTGGGGGACTTCAATGTCCATCACCAAGTGTTGCTCGGTAGAGGCTCGTGTTTGTTCTCTCACCACCTGCCGTGAGTCAGTCTGGCTGCTATGTCCTTCAGGACTCAGCCAGCTTGGTCAATCATGGTACAACTGAGTCACTGAGGACACCCCATCATCGTGTTCTGTGCCCTACCACTGTGCTAAATGGAATAGATTCAGAGCACATCTAGCAGCTCAAAACTGGGCATCCATGAGGCGCTGTGGGCCATCAGCAGCAACAGAATTGTATTCCACCATAATCTGTAAACTCATGGCCTGGCATATCCTTCATTCTACCATTACCATCAAACCAGCCCTGGTTCAATAAGGAGTGTTGAAGAGCATTCCAGGAGCTGCACCAGGTGTAACAGAAAATCAGAAACCAACTTGGTGAAGCTACAACACAGGACTATATGCATGTTAAACAGCGGAGGCAGCGTGCTATAGACAGAGCTAAGCGATCCCACACCCAATGGATCAGATCAAAGCTCTGCAGTCCTGTCACATCCAGTCGGGAATGGTGATGGACAATTAAACAACTAACGGGAGGAGGAGGCTCCTTGAACATCCACATCCTCAATGATGGCGGAGCACAGCACCTGAGTGAAAAAGACAAGGCTGAAGCCTTCGCAACCATCTTCAGTCACAAGTGCCAAGTGGATGATGCATCTCAGCCTGCCCCTGAGGTCCCACCCTCACAGAAGCCAGTCTTCAGCTAATTCACTTCACTCCACGTGATATCAAGAACTGTACAGCGCACTGGATACAGCAAAGGTTATGGGTTCTGACAACATCGCGGCTGCAGTGCTGAAGACCTGTGTCCAGAACTAGCTGCAACACTATCCAAGCTGTTCCCGTACTGGCATCTCCCCGACAAAGTGGTAAATTGGCCAGGTATGTACAGTCCACAAAAAGCTGGACTAATCCGACAGCCCGTTACCATCCCATTTGCCATCTCTCCATCATCAGCAAAGTGATGGAAGCTGTCATCGACAATGCTACCAAGCGGCACTAACAAAGGCACAAATAACCAGCTCACCGATGACCAGTTTGGTTTCCGTCAGGACCACTTGGCTCCTGACCGCATTACAGCCTTGGTCCAAACATGGACAAAAGAGCTGAATTCCAGAGGTGAGGTGAGAGTGACTGTCATAGAAACATAGAAACATAGAAGATAGGAGCAGGAGTAGGCCATTCGGCCCCTCGAGCCTGCTCCGCCATTCAATGTGATCATGGCTGATCATCCAAATTCAGTACCCTGTCCCTGCTTTCTCCCCATATCCCTTGATCCCCTTAGCCTTAAGAAATATATCTAACTCCTTCTTGAAGATATTTAATGAATTGGCCTCAACTGCCTTCTGTGGTAGAGAATTCCACAGGTTCACCACTCTCTGGGTGAAGAAATTCCTCCTCCTCTCAGTCCTAAATGGCTTACCCCTTATCCTTAGACTGTGACCCTTGGTTCTGGACTCACCCGCCATCAGGAACAGCCTTCCTGCATCTAGTCTGTCTAGTCCTGTTAGAATTTTATAAGTTTCAATGAGATCCCCTCTCATTCTTCTAAACTCAAGCGAATATAAGCCTAATCGACCCAATCTCTCTTCATACGTCATTCCTGCCATCCCAGGTATCAGTCTGGTGAATCTTCGCTGCACTCCCTCCATGGCAAGAGCATCCTTCCTCAGATAAGGCGACCAAAACTGCACAAAATACTCAAGGTGTGGTCTCACCAAGGCCCTGTACAACTGCAGCAAGACATCCTTGCTCCTGTACTCGAATCCTCTCGCTATGAAGGCCAACATACCATTTGCCTTCTTCACTGCCTGCTGCACCTGCATGCTTACCTTCAGCGACTGGTGCACAAGGACACGCAGGTCTCGTTACACTTCCCCTTTTCCCAATCTATTGCCGTTCAGATAATGTGCCTTCCTGTTTTTGCCACCAAAGTGGATATCCTCGCATTTATCCATGCATCTGCCATGCATCTGCCCAATCACCCAACCTGTCCAAATCATACTGCAGTTTCTCTGCAACCTCCTCACAGCACATACGCCCACCCAGCTTTGTGTTGTCTGCAAACTTGGAGATATTACATCTAGTTCCCTCGTCTAGATCATTAATATATATTGTGAATAGCTGGGGTCCTAGCACCGATCCCTGCGGTACCCCACTAGTCACTGCCTGCCACTCGGACAAAGACCCGTTTATTCCAACTCTTTGCTTCCTGTCTGCCAACCAGTTTTCTATCCAAGTCAGTACCTTACCCCCACCAATCCCATGTGCTTTAACTTTGCACGCTAATCTCTTATGCGGGACCTTATCGAAAGCCTTCTGAAAGTCCAAATACACCACGTGTACTGGTTCTCCCTTATCTATTCTACCAGTTACACCCTGTAGATTAGTCAAGCATGATTTACCTTTTGTAAATCCATGTTGACTTTGTCCGATCCTGTCACTGTTTTCCAAGTGCTCTGCTATTACATCTTTTATAATGGACTCTAGCATTTTCCCCACTACCGATGTCAGGCTTACCGGTCTCTAATTCCCCATTTTTTCTCTACCACCTCTTTTAAATAGTGGGGTTACATTAGCTACCCTCCAATCCATGGGAACTGTTCCAGAGTCTATAGAAGTTTGGAAGATGACCAGCAATGCATCTACTATTTCTAGGGTCACTTCCTTAAGTACCCTAGGATGTAGATTATCAGGCCCTGGGGATTTATCGGCCTTCAATCCCGTCAATTTCCCTTATACCATTTCCCTACAAATACTGATTTCATTCAGTTCCTCCCTCTCATTAGACCTTATGTTCCCCGACATCTCTGGGAGGTTATTTATGTCCTCCTTGTGAAGACATAGAAACATAGAAACATAGAAGATAGGAGCAGGAGTAGGCCATTCGGCTCTTCGAGCCTGCTCCGCCATTCGATGAGATCATGGCTGATCATCCAAACTCAGTACCCTGTAACTGCCTTCTCCCCATATCCCTTGATAACTTTCGCTTTAAGAAATATATCTAACTCATTCTTGAATATATTTAATGACTTGGCCTCAACTACCTTCTGTGGTAGAGAATTCCACAGGTTCACCACTCTCTGGGTGAAGAAATTCTTCCTCATTTCTGTCCTAAATGGCTTACCCCTTATCCTTAGATTATGACCCCTGGTTCTGGACTCTCCGACCATCGGGAACATTCTTCCTGCATCTAGTTTGTCCAGACCTGTCAGAATTTTATATGTTTCGATGAGATCCCCTCTCATTCTTCTATACTCCAGCGAGTATAAGCCCAATCGACCCAATCTCTCCTCATATGTCATTCCTGCCATCCCAGGTATCAGCCTTGTGAATCTTCGCTGAACTCCTTCCATGGCAAGAACATCCTTCCTCAGATAAGGCGACCAAAACTGCACACAGTACTCAAGGTGTGGTCTCACCAAGGCCCTGTACAACTGCAGCAGGACATCCCTGTTCCTATACTCAAACCCTTTCGCTATGAAGGCCAACATACCATTTGCCTTCTTCACCGCCTGCTGCACCTGCATGCTTACTTTCAGCGAATGGTGCACAAGGACACCCAGGTCTCGTTGCACTTCCCCTTCTCCCAATCTATTGCCATTCAGATAATAGTCTGCCTTTCTGTTTTTGACATCAAATTGGATAACCTCGCATTTATCCACGTTATATTGCATCTGCCACACTTCTGCCCAATCACCCAACCTGTCCAAATCATCCTGGAGTTTCTCGGTATCCTCCTCGCAGCACACACTCCCACCCAGCTTTGTGTCATCTGCAAACTTGGAGATATTGCATTTAGTTCCCTTATCTAGATCATTAATGTATATTGTGAATAGCTGGGGTCCAAGGACCGATCCCTGCGGTACCCCACTAGTCACTACTTGCCATTCGGAAAAAGACCCATTAATTCCTACTCTCTGCTTTCTGTCCGCCAACCAAGACCTGTCAAATCTATGAATTGAAATCGGCCCCAAAACAACACCTAAACTTCAAATAATTTTTTTTAAAAGCCATCACATTTTTAAAATAACTATCAGTTAAATAAATTAACTACTTAAAACAAAAATTTAAATTTTTGAAAAAATTAAAGTACTTTTTAAGAGTGCGAAAAATAAACTTACCTTTCTTTAAAGTATCTAAAAAAGATAAACCTGTTGAAATTTTTTTTTAATTGTAATTAATTAACCACTTACCTTGTTAAAAACGGGTCCTGCGCCTCCTTTTTAAAAGCGCAGCTTCTTCCATACTTACCTTCCCGGAGAAACCTGAAAAAAAAACTAAGTTCCCTGCGTGCGCGCAGCCTCTCCTGTGCACGCGGTTCACCTCTGACAACCTCCCTTCACGAGACCGGAAGTTCCAGTTTCCCGCGCATGCGCAGTGCATGCAGGTAACCGGCACTTCAGGAGACCTTACGGGTGCGTACACAGCACGTACTCAGCCGGCAAGTGCCGAATTTTTGGCCCAATGAGGCAGTCTGTGTCCACGTGCAGCAAGACCTGGACAACATGCAGGTTGGGGATGATAAGTGGCAAGTAACATTTCTGACACACAAGTGCCAGACAATGACCATCTCCAACAAGAGAGAGTCTAACCACCTCCCCATGACAGTCAATGGCATTACCATCATTGAATTCCCCACCATCAACATCCTGGGGGTCACCATTGACCAAAAACTTACCTAGATCAGCCAAATAAATACTGTGCCTACAAGCGCTAGTCAGATGCTGGGTATTCTGCGCAAGTGACTCACCACCTCCTGACTCCCCAAAGCCTTTCCACCCACTACAAGGCGCAAGTCAGGAGTGCGATGGAATATTTTCCACTTGCCTGGACGGTTGCAGCTCCAACAACACTCACGAAGCTCGACACAATCCAGGGGAAAGCAGGCCGCTTAATCAGCTCCCCCATCCACCATCTTAAACATTTACTCCCTCCTCCTCCGGCGCACTGTGGCTGCTGGTGCACAGAATGTACTCTGGGTGGGGGACTTCAATGTCCATCACCAAGTGTTGCTCGGTAGAGGCTCGTGTTTGTTCTCTCACCACCTGCCGTGAGTCAGTCTGGCTGCTATGTCCTTCAGGACTCAGCCAGCTTGGTCAATCATGGTACTACCGAGTCACTGAGGACACCCCTTCATCGTGTTCTGTGCCCTACCACTGTGCTAAATGGGATAGATTAAGAACACATCTAGCAGCTCAAAACTGGGCATCCATGAGGCGCTGTTGGCCATCAGCAGCAACAGAATTGTATTCCACCATAATCTGTAAACTCATGGCCTGGCATATCCCTCATTCTACCATTTCCATCAAACCAGTCCTGGTTCAATAAGGAGTGTTGAAGAGCATTCCAGGAGCTGCACCAGGTGTAACAGAAAATCAGAAACCAACTTGGTGAAGCTACAACACAGGACTATATGCATGTTAAACAGCGGAGGCAGCGTGCTATAGACAGAGCTAAGCGTTCCCACACCCAATGGATCAGATCAAAGCTCTGCAGTCCTGTCACATCCAGTCGGGAATGGTGATGGACAATTAAACAACTAACGGGAGGAGGAGGCTCCTTGAACATCCACATCCTCAATGATGGCGGAGCACAGCACCTGAGTGAAAAAGACAAGGCTGAAGCCTTCGCAACCATCTTCAGTCACAAGTGCCAAGTGGATGATGCATCTCAGCCTGCCCCTGAGGTCCCACCCTCACAGAAGCCAGTCTTCAGCTAATTCACTTCACTCCACGTGATATCAAGAACTGTACAGCGCACTGGATACAGCAAAGGTTATGGGTTCTGACAACATCGCGGCTGCAGTGCTGAAGACCTGTGTCCAGAACTAGCTGCAACACTATCCAAGCTGTTCCCGTACTGGCATCTCCCCGACAAAGTGGTAAATTGGCCAGGTATGTACAGTCCACAAAAAGCTGGACTAATCCGACAGCCCGTTACCATCCCATCAGCCATCTCTCCATCATCAGCAAAGTGATGGAAGCTGTCATCGACAATGCTATCAAGCGGCACTAACAAAGGCACAAATAACCAGCTCACCGATGACCAGTTTGGTTTCCGTCAGGACCACTTGGCTCCTGACCGCATTACAGCCTTGGTCCAAACATGGACAAAAGAGCTGAATTCCAGAGGTGAGGTGAGAGTGACTGTCATAGAAACATAGAAACATAGAAGATAGGAGCAGGAGTAGGCCATTCGGCCCCTCGAGCCTGCTCCGCCATTCAATGTGATCATGGCTGATCATCCAAATTCAGTACCCTGTCCCTGCTTTCTCCCCATATCCCTTGATCCCCTTAGCCTTAAGAAATATATCTAACTCCTTCTTGAAGATATTTAATGAATTGGCCTCAACTGCCTTCTGTGGTAGAGAATTCCACAGGTTCACCACTCTCTGGGTGAAGAAATTCCTCCTCCTCTCAGTCCTAAATGGCTTACCCCTTATCCTTAGACTGTGACCCTTGGTTCTGGACTCACCCGCCATCAGGAACAGCCTTCCTGCATCTAGTCTGTCTAGTCCTGTTAGAATTTTATAAGTTTCAATGAGATCCCCTCTCATTCTTCTAAACTCTAGCGAATATAAGCCTAATCGACCCAATCTCTCTTCATACGTCATTCCTGCCATCCCAGGTATCAGTCTGGTGAATCTTCGCTGCACTCCCTCCATGGCAAGAGCATCCTTCCTCAGATAAGGCGACCAAAACTGCACAAAATACTCAAGGTGTGGTCTCACCAAGGCCCTGTACAACTGCAGCAAGACATCCTTGCTCCTGTACTCGAATCCTCTCGCTATGAAGGCCAACATACCATTTGCCTTCTTCACTGCCTGCTGCACCTGCATGCTTACCTTCAGCGACTGGTGCACAAGGACACGCAGGTCTCGTTACACTTCCCCTTTTCCCAATCTATTGCCGTTCAGATAATGTGCCTTCCTGTTTTTGCCACCAAAGTGGATATCCTCGCATTTATCCATGCATCTGCCATGCATCTGCCCAATCACCCAACATGTCCAAATCATACTGCAGTTTCTCTGCAACCTCCTCACAGCACATACGCCCACCCAGCTTTGTGTTGTCTGCAAACTTGGAGATATTACATCTAGTTCCCTCGTCTAGATCATTAATATATATTGTGAATAGCTGGGGTCCTAGCACCGATCCCTGCGGTACCCCACTAGTCACTGCCTGCCACTCGGACAAAGACCCGTTTATTCCAACTCTTTGCTTCCTGTCTGCCAACCAGTTTTCTATCCAAGTCAGTACCTTACCCCCACCAATCCCATGTGCTTTAACTTTGCACGCTAATCTCTTATGCGGGACCTTATCGAAAGCCTTCTGAAAGTCCAAATACACCACGTGTACTGGTTCTCCCTTATCTATTCTACCAGTTACACCCTGTAGATTAGTCAAGCATGATTTACCTTTTGTAAATCCATGTTGACTTTGTCCGATCCTGTCACTGTTTTCCAAGTGCTCTGCTATTACATCTTTTATAATGGACTCTAGCATTTTCCCCACTACCGATGTCAGGCTATAATTCCCCATTTTTTCTCTACCACCTCTTTTAAATAGTGGGGTTACATTAGCTACCCTCCAATCCATGGGAACTGTTCCAGAGTCTATAGAAGTTTGGAAGATGACCAGCAATGCATCTACTATTTCTAGGGTCACTTCCTTAAGTACCCTAGGATGTAGATTATCAGGCCCTGGGGATTTATCGGCCTTCAATCCCGTCAATTTCCCTTATACCATTTCCCTACAAATACTGATTTCATTCAGTTCCTCCCTCTCATTAGACCCTATGTTCCCCGACATCTCTGGGAGGTTATTTGTGTCCTCCTTGTGAAGACATAGAAACATAGAACATAGAAGATAGGAGCAGGAGTAGGCCATTCGGCCCCTCGAGCCTGCTCCGCCATTCGATGAGATCATGGCTGATCATCCAAACTCAGTACCCTGTAACTGCCTTCTCCCCATATCCCTTGATAACTTTCGCTTTAAGAAATATATCTAACTCATTCTTGAATATATTTAATGACTTGGCCTCAACTACCTTCTGTGGTAGAGAATTCCACAGGTTCACCACTCTCTGGGTGAAGAAATTCTTCCTCATTTCTGTCCTAAATGGCTTACCCCTTATCCTTAGATTATGACCCCTGGTTCTGGACTCTCCGACCATCGGGAACATTCTTCCTGCATCTAGTTTGTCCAGACCTGTCAGAATTTTATATGTTTCGATGAGATCCCCTCTCATTCTTCTATACTCCAGCGTGTATAAGCCCAATCGACCCAATCTCTCCTCATATGTCATTCCTGCCATCCCAGGTATCAGCCTTGTGAATCTTCGCTGAACTCCTTCCATGGCAAGAACATCCTTCCTCAGATAAGGCGACCAAAACTGCACACAGTACTCAAGGTGTGGTCTCACCAAGGCCCTGTACAACTGCAGCAGGACATCCCTGTTCCTATACTCAAACCCTTTCGCTATGAAGGCCAACATACCATTTGCCTTCTTCACCGCCTGCTGCACCTGCATGCTTACTTTCAGCGAATGGTGCACAAGGACACCCAGGTCTCGTTGCACTTCCCCTTCTCCCAATCTATTGCCATTCAGATAATAGTCTGCCTTTCTGTTTTTGACATCAAATTGGATAACCTCGCATTTATCCACGTTATATTGCATCTGCCACACTTCTGCCCAATCACCCAACCTGTCCAAATCATCCTGGAGTTTCTCGGTATCCTCCTCGCAGCACACACTCCCACCCAGCTTTGTGTCATCTGCAAACTTGGAGATATTGCATTTAGTTCCCTTATCTAGATCATTAATGTATATTGTGAATAGCTGGGGTCCAAGGACCGATCCCTGCGGTACCCCACTAGTCACTACTTGCCATTCGGAAAAAGACCCATTAATTCCTACTCTCTGCTTTCTGTCCGCCAACCAAGACCTGTCAAATCTATGAATTGAAATCGGCCCCAAAACAACACCTAAACTTCAAATAATTTTTTTTAAAAGCCATCACATTTTTAAAATAACTATCAGTTAAATAAATTAACTACATAAAACAAAAATTTAAATTTTTGAAAAAATTAAAGTACTTTTTAAGAGTGCGAAAAATAAACTTACCTTTCTTTAAAGTATCTAAAAAAGATAAACCTGTTGAAATTTTTTTTTAATTGTAATTAATTAACCACTTACCTTGTTAAAAACGGGTCCTGCGCCTCCTTTTTAAAAGCGCAGCTTCTTCCATACTTACCTTCCCGGAGAAACCTGAAAAAAAAACTAAGTTCCCTGCGTGCGCGCAGCCTCTCCCGTGCACGCGGTTCACCTCTGACAACCTCCCTTCACGAGACCGGAAGTTCCAGTTTCCCGCGCATGCGCAGTGCATGCAGGTAACCGGCACTTCAGGAGATCTTACGGGTGCGTACACAGCACGTACTCAGCCGGCAAGTGCCGAATTTTTGGCCCAATGAGGCAGTCTGTGTCCACGTGCCGCAAGACCTGGACAACATGCAGGTTGGGGATGATAAGTGGCAAGTAACATTTCTGACACACAAGTGCCAGACAATGACCATCTCCAACAAGAGAGAGTCTAACCACCTCCCCATGACAGTCAATGGCATTACCATCATTGAATTCCCCACCATCAACATCCTGGGGGTCACCATTGACCAAAAATTTACCTAGATCAGCCAAATAAATACTGTGCCTACAAGCGCTAGTCAGATGCTGGGTATTCTGCGCAAGTGACTCACCACCTCCTGACTCCCCAAAGCCTTTCCACCCCCTACAAGGCGCAAGTCAGGAGTGCGATGGAATATTTCCCACTTGCCTGGACGGTTGCAGCTCCAACAACACTCACGAAGCTCGACACAATCCAGGGGAAAGCAGGCCGCTTAATCAGCTCCCCCATCCACCATCTTAAACATTTACTCCCTCCTCCTCCGGCGCACTGCGGCTGCTGGTGCACAGAATGTACTCTGGGTGGGGGACTTCAATGTCCATCACCAAGTGTTGCTCGGTAGAGGCTCGTGTTTGTTCTCTCACCACCTGCCGTGAGTCAGTCTGGCTGCTATGTCCTTCAGGACTCAGCCAGCTTGGTTAATCATGGTACTACCGAGTCACTGAGGACACCCCTTCATCGTGTTCTGTGCCCTACCACTGTGCTAAATGGGATAGATTAAGAACACATCTAGCAGCTCAAAACTGGGCATCCATGAGGCGCTGTTGGCCATCAGCAGCAACAGAATTGTATTCCACCATAATCTGTAAACTCATGGCCTGGCATATCCCTCATTCTACCATTTCCATCAAACCAGCCCTGGTTCAATAAGGAGTGTTGAAGAGCATTCCAGGAGCTGCACCAGGTGTAACAGAAAATCAGAAACCAACTTGGTGAAGCTACAACACAGCTCTATGCATGTTAAACAGCGGAGGCAAAGTGCTATAGACAGAGCTAAGCGATCCCACACCCAATGGATCAGATCAAAGCTCTGCAGTCCTGTCACATCCAGTCGGGAATGGTGATGGACAATTAAACAACTAACGGGAGGAGGAGGCTCCTTGAACATCCACATCCTCAATGATGGCGGAGCACAGCACCTGAGTGAAAAAGACAAGGCTGAAGCCTTCGCAACCATCTTCAGTCACAAGTGCCAAGTGGATGATGCATCTCAGCCTGCCCCTGAGGTCCCACCCTCACAGAAGCCAGTCTTCAGCTAATTCACTTCACTCCACGTGATATCAAGAACTGTACAGCGCACTGGATACAGCAAAGGTTATGGGTTCTGACAACATCGCGGCTGCAGTGCTGAAGACCTGTGTCCAGAACTAGCTGCAACACTATCCAAGCTGTTCCCGTACTGGCATCTCCCCGACAAAGTGGTAAATTGGCCAGGTATGTACAGTCCACAAAAAGCTGGACTAATCCGACAGCCCGTTACCATCCCATCAGCCATCTCTCCATCATCAGCAAAGTGATGGAAGCTGTCATCGACAATGCTATCAAGCGACACTAACAAAGGCACCAATAACCAGCTCACCGATGACCAGTTTGGTTTCCGTCAGGACCACTTGGCTCCTGACCGCATTACAGCCTTGGTCCAAACATGGACAAAAGAGCTGAATTCCAGAGGTGAGGTGAGAGTGACTGTCATAGAAACATAGAAACATAGAAGATAGGAGCAGGAGTAGGCCATTCGGCCCCTCGAGCCTGCTCCGCCATTCAATGTGATCATGGCTGATCATCCAAATTCAGTACCCTGTCCCTGCTTTCTCCCCATATCCCTTGATCCCCTTAGCCTTAAGAAATATATTTAACTCCTTCTTGAAGATATTTAATGAATTGGCCTCAACTGCCTTCTGTGGTAGAGAATTCCACAGGTTCACCACTCTCTGGGTGAAGAAATTCCTCCTCCTCTCAGTCCTAAATGGCTTACCCTTTATCCTTAGACTGTGACCCTTGGTTCTGGACTCACCCGCCATCAGGAACAGCCTTCCTGCATCTAGTCTGTCTAGTCCTGTTAGAATTTTATAAGTTTCAATGAGATCCCCTCTCATTCCTCTAAACTCAAGCGAATATAAGCCTAATCGACCCAATCTCTCTTCATACGTCATTCCTGCCATCCCAGGTATCAGTCTGGTGAATCTTCGCTGCACTCCCTCCATGGCAAGAGCATCCTTCCTCAGATAAGGCGACCAAAACTGCACAAAATACTCAAGGTGTGGTCTCACCAAGGCCCTGTACAACTGCAGCAAGACATCCTTGCTCCTGTACTCGAATCCTCTCGCTATGAAGGCCAACATACCATTTGCCTTCTTCACTGCCTGCTGCACCTGCATGCTTACCTTCAGCGACTGGTGCACAAGGACACGCAGGTCTCGTTACACTTCCCCTTTTCCCAATCTATTGCCGTTCAGATAATGTGCCTTCCTGTTTTTGCCACCAAAGTGGATATCCTCGCATTTATCCATGCATCTGCCATGCATCTGCCCAATCATCCAACCTGTCCAAATCATACTGCAGTTTCTCTGCAACCTCCTCACAGCACATACGCCCACCCAGCTTTGTGTTGTCTGCAAACTTGGAGATATTACATCTAGTTCCCTCGTCTAGATCATTAATATATATTGTGAATAGCTGGGGTCCTAGCACCGATCCCTGCAGTACCCCACTAGTCACTGCCTGCCACTCGGACAAAGACCCGTTTATTCCAACTCTTTGCTTCCTGTCTGCCAACCAGTTTTCTATCCAAGTCAGTACCTTACCCCCACCAATCCCATGTGCTTTAACTTTGCACGCTAATCTCTTATGCGGGACCTTATCGAAAGCCTTCTGAAAGTCCAAATACACCACGTGTACTGGTTCTCCCTTATCTATTCTACCAGTTACACCCTGTAGATTAGTCAAGCATGATTTACCTTTTGTAAATCCATGTTGACTTTGTCCGATCCTGTCACTGTTTTCCAAGTGCTCTGCTATTACATCTTTTATAATGGACTCTAGCATTTTCCCCACTACCGATGTCAGGCTTACCGGTCTCTAATTCCCCATTTTTTCTCTACCACCTCTTTTAAATAGTGGGGTTACATTAGCTACCCTCCAATCCATGGGAACTGTTCCAGAGTCTATAGAAGTTTGGAAGATGACCAGCAATGCATCTACTATTTCTAGGGTCACTTCCTTAAGTACCCTAGGATGTAGATTATCAGGCCCTGGGGATTTATCAGCCTTCAATCCCGTCAATTTCCCTTATACCATTTCCCTACAAATACTGATTTCATTCAGTTCCTCCCTCTCATTAGACCTTATGTTCCCCGACATCTCTGGGAGGTTATTTATGTCCTCCTTGTGAAGACATAGAAACATAGAAACATAGAAGATAGGAGCAGGAGTAGGCCATTCGGCTATTCGAGCCTGCTCCGCCATTCGATGAGATCATGGCTGATCATCCAAACTCAGTACCCTGTAACTGCCTTCTCCCCATATCCCTTGATAACTTTCGCTTTAAGAAATATATCTAACTCATTCTTGAATATATTTAATGACTTGGCCTCAACTACCTTCTGTGGTAGAGAATTCCACAGGTTCACCACTCTCTGGGTGAAGAAATTCTTCCTCATTTCTGTCCTAAATGGCTTACCCCTTATCCTTAGATTATGACCCCTGGTTCTGGACTCTCCGACCATCGGGAACATTCTTCCTGCATCTAGTTTGTCCAGACCTGTCAGAATTTTATATGTTTCGATGAGATCCCCTCTCATTCTTCTATACTCCAGCGAGTATAAGCCCAATCGACCCAATCTCTCCTCATATGTCATTCCTGCCATCCCAGGTATCAGCCTTGTGAATCTTCGCTGAACTCCTTCCATGGCAAGAACATCCTTCCTCAGATAAGGCGACCAAAACTGCACACAGTACTCAAGGTGTGGTCTCACCAAGGCCCTGTACAACTGCAGCAGGACATCCCTGTTCCTATACTCAAACCCTTTCGCTATGAAGGCCAACATACCATTTGCCTTCTTCACCGCCTGCTGCACCTGCATGCTTACTTTCAGCGAATGGTGCACAAGGACACCCAGGTCTCGTTGCACTTCCCCTTCTCCCAATCTATTGCCATTCAGATAATAGTCTGCCTTTCTGTTTTTGACATCAAATTGGATAACCTCGCATTTATCCACGTTATATTGCATCTGCCACACTTCTGCCCAATCACCCAACCTGTCCAAATCATCCTGGAGTTTCTCGGTATCCTCCTCGCAGCACACACTCCCACCCAGCTTTGTGTCATCTGCAAACTTGGAGATATTGCATTTAGTTCCCTTATCTAGATCATTAATGTATATTGTGAATAGCTGGGGTCCAAGGACCGATCCCTGCGGTACCCCACTAGTCACTACTTGCCATTCGGAAAAAGACCCATTAATTCCTACTCTCTGCTTTCTGTCCGCCAACCAAGACCTGTCAAATCTATGAATTGAAATCGGCCCCAAAACAACACCTAAACTTCAAATAATTTTTTTTAAAAGCCATCACATTTTTAAAATAACTATAAGTTAAATAAATTAACTACTTAAAACAAAAATTTAAATTTTTGAAAAAATTAAAGTACTTTTTAAGAGTGCGAAAAATAAACTTACCTTTCTTTAAAGTATCTAAAAAAGATAAACCTGTTGAAATTTTTTTTTAATTGTAATTAATTAACCACTTACCTTGTTAAAAACGGGTCCTGCGCCTCCTTTTTAAAAGCGCAGCTTCTTCCATACTTACCTTCCCGGAGAAACCTGAAAAAAAAACTAAGTTCCCTGCGTGCGCGCAGCCTCTCCCGTGCACGCGGTTCACCTCTGACAACCTCCCTTCACGAGACCGGAAGTTCCAGTTTCCCGCGCATGCGCAGTGCATGCAGGTAACCGGCACTTCAGGAGACCTTACGGGTGCGTACACAGCACATACTCAGCCGGCAAGTGCCGAATTTTTGGCCCAATGAGGCAGTCTGTGTCCACGTGCAGCAAGACCTGGACAACATGCAGGCTGGGGATGATAAGTGGCAAGTAACATTTCTGACACACAAGTGCCAGACAATGACCATCTCCAACAAGAGAGAGTCTAACCACCTCCCCATGACAGTCAATGGCATTACCATCATTGAATTCCCCACCATCAACATCCTGGGGGTCACCATTGACCAAAAACTTACCTAGATCAGCCAAATAAATACTGTGCCTACAAGCGCTAGTCAGATGCTGGGTATTCTGCGCAAGTGACTCACCACCTCCTGACTCCCCAAAGCCTTTCCACCCCCTACAAGGCGCAAGTCAGGAGTGCGATGGAATATTTTCCACTTGCCTGGACGGTTGCAGCTCCAACAACACTCACGAAGCTCGACACAATCCAGGGGAAAGCAGGCCGCTTAATCAGCTCCCCCATCCACCATCTTAAACATTTACTCCCTCCTCCTCCGGCGCACTGCGGCTGCTGGTGCACAGAATGTACTCTGGGTGGGGGACTTCAATGTCCATCACCAAGTGTTGCTCGGTAGAGGCTCGTGCTTGTTCTCTCACCACCTGCCGTGAGTCAGTCTGGCTGCTATGTCCTTCAGGACTCAGCCAGCTTGGTCAATCATGGTACTACCGAGTCACTGAGGACACCCCTTCATCGTGTTCTGTGCCCTACCACTGTGCTAAATGGGATAGATTAAGAACACATCTAGCAGCTCAAAACTGGGCATCCATGAGGCGCTGTTGGCCATCAGCAGCAACAGAATTGTATTCCACCATAATCTGTAAACTCATGGCCTGGCATATCCCTCATTCTACCATTTCCATCAAACCAGCCCTGGTTCAATAAGGAGTGTTGAAGAGCATTCCAGGAGCTGCACCAGGTGTAACAGAAAATCAGAAACCAACTTGGTGAAGCTACAACACAGCTATATGCATGTTAAACAGCGGAGGCAAAGTGCTATAGACAGAGCTAAGCGATCCCACACCCAATGGATCAGATCAAAGCTCTGCAGTCCTGTCACATCCAGTCGGGAATGGTGATGGACAATTAAACAACTAACGGGAGGAGGAGGCTCCTTGAACATCCACATCCTCAATGATGGCGGAGCACAGCACCTGAGTGAAAAAGACAAGGCTGAAGCCTTCGCAACCATCTTCAGTCACAAGTGCCAAGTGGATGATGCATCTCAGCCTGCCCCTGAGGTCCCACCCTCACAGAAGCCAGTCTTCAGCTAATTCACTTCACTCCACGTGATATCAAGAACTGTACAGCGCACTGGATACAGCAAAGGTTATGGGTTCTGACAACATCGCGGCTGCAGTGCTGAAGACCTGTGTCCAGAACTAGCTGCAACACTATCCAAGCTGTTCCCGTACTGGCATCTCCCCGACAAAGTGGTAAATTGGCCAGGTATGTACAGTCCACAAAAAGCTGGACTAATCCGACAGCCCGTTACCATCCCATCAGCCATCTCTCCATCATCAGCAAAGTGATGGAAGCTGTCATCGACAATGCTATCAAGCGGCACTAACAAAGGCACAAATAACCAGCTCACCGATGACCAGTTTGGTTTCCGTCAGGACCACTTGGCTCCTGACCGCATTACAGCCTTGGTCCAAACATGGACAAAAGAGCTGAATTCCAGAGGTGAGGTGAGAGTGACTGTCATAGAAACATAGAAACATAGAAGATAGGAGCAGGAGTAGGCCATTCGGCCCCTCGAGCCTGCTCCGCCATTCAATGTGATCATGGCTGATCATCCAAATTCAGTACCCTGTCCCTGCTTTCTCCCCATATCCCTTGATCCCCTTAGCCTTAAGAAATATATCTAACTCCTTCTTGAAGATATTTAATGAATTGGCCTCAACTGCCTTCTGTGGTAGAGAATTCCACAGGTTCACCACTCTCTGGGTGAAGAAATTCCTCCTCCTCTCAGTCCTAAATGGCTTACCCTTTATCCTTAGACTGTGACCCTT
Organism: Squalus acanthias; assembly: GCA_030390025.1. Classification (NCBI taxonomy): domain Eukaryota; kingdom Metazoa; phylum Chordata; class Chondrichthyes; order Squaliformes; family Squalidae; genus Squalus; species Squalus acanthias. The sequence continues at coordinate 24,579 of JASTWF010001940.1, read as the reverse complement.
GGTTCTGGACTCACCCGCCATCAGGAACAGCCTTCCTGCATCTAGTCTGTCTAGTCCTGTTAGAATTTTATAAGTTTCAATGAGATCCCCTCTCATTCTTCTAAACTCAAGCGAATATAAGCCTAATCGACCCAATCTCTCTTCATACGTCATTCCTGCCATCCCAGGTATCAGTCTGGTGAATCTTCGCTGCACTCCCTCCATGGCAAGAGCATCCTTCCTCAGATAAGGCGACCAAAACTGCACAAAATACTCAAGGTGTGGTCTCACCAAGGCCCTGTACAACTGCAGCAAGACATCCTTGCTCCTGTACTCGAATCCTCTCGCTATGAAGGCCAACATACCATTTGCCTTCTTCACTGCCTGCTGCACCTGCATGCTTACCTTCAGCGACTGGTGCACAAGGACACGCAGGTCTCGTTACACTTCCCCTTTTCCCAATCTATTGCCGTTCAGATAATGTGCCTTCCTGTTTTTGCCACCAAAGTGGATATCCTCGCATTTATCCATGCATCTGCCATGCATCTGCCCAATCACCCAACATGTCCAAATCATACTGCAGTTTCTCTGCAACCTCCTCACAGCACATACGCCCACCCAGCTTTGTGTTGTCTGCAAACTTGGAGATATTACATCTAGTTCCCTCGTCTAGATCATTAATATATATTGTGAATAGCTGGGGTCCTAGCACCGATCCCTGCGGTACCCCACTAGTCACTGCCTGCCACTCGGACAAAGACCCGTTTATTCCAACTCTTTGCTTCCTGTCTGCCAACCAGTTTTCTATCCAAGTCAGTACCTTACCCCCACCAATCCCATGTGCTTTAACTTTGCACGCTAATCTCTTATGCGGGACCTTATCGAAAGCCTTCTGAAAGTCCAAATACACCACGTGTACTGGTTCTCCCTTATCTATTCTACCAGTTACACCCTGTAGATTAGTCAAGCATGATTTACCTTTTGTAAATCCATGTTGACTTTGTCCGATCCTGTCACTGTTTTCCAAGTGCTCTGCTATTACATCTTTTATAATGGACTCTAGCATTTTCCCCACTACCGATGTCAGGCTTACCGGTCTATAATTCCCCATTTTTTCTCTACCACCTCTTTTAAATAGTGGGGTTACATTAGCTACCCTCCAATCCATGGGAACTGTTCCAGAGTCTATAGAATTTTGGAAGATGACCAGCAATGCATCTACTATTTCTGGGGTCACTTCCTTAAGTACCCTAGGATGTAGATTATCAGGCCCTGGGGATTTATCGGCCTTCAATCCCGTCAATTTCCCTTATACCATTTCCCTACAAATACTGATTTCATTCAGTTCCTCCCTCTCATTAGACCTTATGTTCCCCGACATCTCTGGGAGGTTATTTATGTCCTCCTTGTGAAGACATAGAAACATAGAAACATAGAAGATAGGAGCAGGAGTAGGCCATTCGGCTATTCGAGCCTGCTCCGCCATTCGATGAGATCATGGCTGATCATCCAAACTCAGTACCCTGTAACTGCCTTCTCCCCATATCCCTTGATAACTTTCGCTTTAAGAAATATATCTAACTCATTCTTGAATATATTTAATGACTTGGCCTCAACTACCTTCTGTGGTAGAGAATTCCACAGGTTCACCACTCTCTGGGTTAAGAAATTCTTCCTCATTTCTGTCCTAAATGGCTTACCCCTTATCCTTAGATTATGACCCCTGGTTCTGGACTCTCCGACCATCGGGAACATTCTTCCTGCATCTAGTTTGTCCAGACATGTCAGAATTTTATATGTTTCGATGAGATCCCCTCTCATTCTTCGATACTCCAGCGAGTATAAGCCCAATCGACCCAATCTCTCCTCATATGTCATTCCTGCCATCCCAGGTATCAGCCTTGTGAATCTTCGCTGAACTCCTTCCATGGCAAGAACATCCTTCCTCAGATAAGGCGACCAAAACTGCACGCAGTAATCAAGGTGTGGTCTCACCAAGGCCCTGTACAACTGCAGCAGGACATCCCTGTTCCTATACTCAAACCCTTTCGCTATGAAGGCCAACATATCATTTGCCTTCTTCACCGCCTGCTGCACCTGCATGCTTACTTTCAGCGACTGGTGCACAAGGACACCCAGGTCTCATTGCACTTCCCCTTCTCCCAATCTATTGCCATTCAGATAATAGTCTGCCTTTCTGTTTTTGACACCAAAGTGGATAACCTCGCATTTATCCACGTTATATTGCATCTGCCACACTTCTGCCCAATCACCCAACCTGTCCAAATCATCCTGGAGATTCTCGGTATCCTCCTCGCAGCACACACTCCCACCCAGCTTTGTGTCATCTGCAAACTTGGAGATATTACATTTAGTTCCCTTATCTAGATCATTAATGTATATTGTGAATAGCTGGGGTCCAAGGACCGATCCCTGCGGTACCCCACTAGTCACTACTTGCCATTCGGAAAAAGACCCATTAATTCCTACTCCCTGCTTTCTGTCCGCCAACCAAGACCTGTCAAATCTATGAATTGAAATCGGCCCCAAAACAACACCTAAACTTCAAATACATTTTTTTAAAAAGCCGTCACATTTTTAAAATAACTATCAGTTAAATAAATTAACTACTTAAAACAAAAATTTAAATTTTTGAAAAAATTAAAGTACTTTTTAAGAGTGCGAAAAATAAACTTACCTTTCTTTAAAGTATCTCAAAAAGATAAACCTGTTGAAAATTTTTTTTAATTGTAATTAATTAATCACTTACCTTGTTAAAAACGGGTCCTGCGCCTCCTTTTTAAAAGTGCAGCTTCTTCCATACTTACCTTCCCGGAGAAACCTGAAAAAAAAACTAAGTTCCCTGCGTGCGCGCAGCCTCTCCTGTGCACGCGGTTCACCTCTGACAACCTCCCTTCACGAGACCGGAAGTTCCAGTTTCCTGCGCATGCGCAGTGCATGCAGGTAACCGGCACTTCAGGAGACCTTACGGGTGAGTACACAGCACGTACTCACCCGGCAAGTGCCGAATTTTTGGCCCAATGAGGCAGTCTGTGTCCACGTGCAGCAAGACCTGGACAATATGCAGGTTGGGGATGATAAGTGGCAAGTAACATTTCTGACACACAAGTGCCAGACAATGACCATCTCCAACAAGAGAGAGTCTAACCACCTCCCCATGACAGTCAATGGCATTACCATCATTGAATTCCCCACCATCAACATCCTGGGGGTCACCATTGACCAAAAACTTACCTAGATCAGCCAAATAAATACTGTGCCTACAAGCGCTAGTCAGATGCTGGGTATTCTGCGCAAGTGACTCACCACCTCCTGACTCCCCAAAGCCTTTCCACCCCCTACAAGGCGCAAGTCAGGAGTGCGATGGAATATTTTCCACTTGCCTGGATGGTTGCAGCTCCAACAACACTCACGAAGCTCGACACAATCCAGGGGAAAGCAGGCCGCTTAATCAGCTCCCCCATCCACCATCTTAAACATTTACTCCCTCCTCCTCCGGCGCACTGTGGCTGCTGGTGCACAGAATGTACTCTGGGTGGGGGACTTCAATGTCCATCACCAAGTGTTGCTCGGTAGAGGCTCGTGTTTGTTCTCTCACCACCTGCCGTGAGTCAGTCTGGCTGCTATGTCCTTCAGGACTCAGCCAGCTTGGTCAATCATGGTACTACCGAGTCACTGAGGACACCCCTTCATCGTGTTCTGTGCCCTACCACTGTGCTAAATGGGATAGATTAAGAACACATCTAGCAGCTCAAAACTGGGCATCCATGAGGCGCTGTTGGCCATCAGCAGCAACAGAATTGTATTCCACCATAATCTGTAAACTCATGGCCTGGCATATCCCTCATTCTACCATTTCCATCAAACCAGTCCTGGTTCAATAAGGAGTGTTGAAGAGCATTCCAGGAGCTGCACCAGGTGTATCAGAAAATCAGAAACCAACTTGGTGAAGCTACAACACAGGACTCTATGTATGTTAAACAGCGGAGGCAGCGTGCTATAGACAGAGCTAAGCGATCCCACACCCAATGGATCAGATCAAAGCTCTGCAGTCCTGTCACATCCAGTCGGGAATGGTGATGGACAATTAAACAACTAACGGGAGGAGGAGGCTCCTTGAACATCCACATCCTCAATGATGGCGGAGCACAGCACCTGAGTGAAAAAGACAAGGCTGAAGCCTTCGCAACCATCTTCAGTCACAAGTGCCAAGTGGATGATGCATCTCAGCCTGCCCCTGAGGTCCCACCCTCACAGAAGCCAGTCTTCAGCTAATTCACTTCACTCCACGTGATATCAAGAACTGTACAGCGCACTGGATACAGCAAAGGTTATGGGTTCTGACAACATCGCGGCTGCAGTGCTGAAGACCTGTGTCCAGAACTAGCTGCAACACTATCCAAGCTGTTCCGTACTGGCATCTCCCCGACAAAGTGGTAAATTGGCCAGGTATGTACAGTCCACAAAAAGCTGGACTAATCCGACAGCCCGTTACCATCCCATCAGCCATCTCTCCATCATCAGCAAAGTGATGGAAGCTGTCATCGACAATGCTATCAAGCGGCACTAACAAAGGCACAAATAACCAGCTCACCGATGACCAGTTTGGTTTCCGTCAGGACCACTTGGCTCCTGACCGCATTACAGCCTTGGTCCAAACATGGACAAAAGAGCTGAATTCCAGAGGTGAGGTGAGAGTGACTGTCATAGAAACATAGAAACATAGAAGATAGGAGCAGGAGTAGGCCATTCGGCCCCTCGAGCCTGCTCCGCCATTCAATGTGATCATGGCTGATCATCCAAATTCAGTACCCTGTCCCTGCTTTCTCCCCATATCCCTTGATCCCCTTAGCCTTAAGAAATATATCTAACTCCTTCTTGAAGATATTTAATGAATTGGCCTCAACTGCCTTCTGTGGTAGAGAATTCCACAGGTTCACCACTCTCTGGGTGAAGAAATTCCTCCTCCTCTCAGTCCTAAATGGCTTACCCTTATCCTTAGACTGTGACCCTTGGTTCTGGACTCCCCCGCCATCGGGAACAGCTTTCCTGCATCTAGTCTGTCTAGTCCTGTTAGAGTTTTATAAGTTTCAATGAGATCCCCTCTCATTCTTCTAAACTCTAGCGAATATAAGCCTAATCGACCCAATCTCTCTTCATACGTCATTCGTGCCATCCCAGGTATCAGTCTGGTGAATCTTCGCTGCACTCCCTCCATGGCAAGAGCATCCTTCCTCAGATAAGGCGACCAAAACTGCACAAAATACTCAAGGTGTGGTCTCACCAAGGCCCTGTACAACTGCAGCAAGACATCCTTGCTCCTGTACTCGAATCCTCTCGCTATGAAGGCCAACATACCATTTGCCTTCTTAACCGCCTGCTGCACCTGCATGCTTACCTTCAGCGACTGGTGCACAAGGACACGCAGGTCTCGTTACACTTCCCCTTTTCCCAATCTATTGCCGTTCAGATAATGTGCCTTCCTGTTTTTGCCACCAAAGTGGATATCCTCGCATTTATCCATGCATCTGCCATGCATCTGCCCAATCACCCAACCTGTCCAAATCATACTGCAGTTTCTCTGCAACCTCCTCACAGCACATACGCCCACCCAGCTTTGTGTTGTCTGCAAACTTGGAGATATTACATCTAGTTCCCTCGTCTAGATCATTAATATATATTGTGAATAGCTGGGGTCCTAGCACCGATCCCTGCGGTACCCCACTAGTCACTGCCTGCCACTCGGACAAAGACCCGTTTATTCCAACTCTTTGCTTCCTGTCTGCCAACCAGTTTTCTATCCAAGTCAGTACCTTACCCCCACCAATCCCATGTGCTTTAACTTTGCACGCTAATCTCTTATGCGGGACCTTATCGAAAGCCTTCTGAAAGTCCAAATACACCACGTGTACTGGTTCTCCCTTATCTATTCTACCAGTTACACCCTGTAGATTAGTCAAGCATGATTTACCTTTTGTAAATCCATGTTGACTTTGTCCGATCCTGTCACTGTTTTCCAAGTGCTCTGCTATTACATCTTTTATAATGGACTCTAGCATTTTCCCCACTACCGATGTCAGGCTTACCGGTCTATAATTCCCCATTTTCTCTCTACCACCTCTTTTAAATAGTGGGGTTACATTAGCTACCCTCCAATCCATGGGAACTGTTCCAGAGTCTATAGAATTTTGGAAGATGACCAGCAATGCATCTACTATTTCTAGGGTCACTTCCTTAAGTACCCTAGGATGTAGATTATCAGGCCCTGGGGATTTATCGGCCTTCAATCCCGTCAATTTCCCTTATACCATTTCCCTACAAATACTGATTTCATTCAGTTCCTCCCTCTCATTAGACCTTATGTTCCCCGACATCTCTGGGAGGTTATTTATGTCCTCCTTGTGAAGACATAGAAACATAGAAACATAGAAGATAGGAGCAGGAGTAGGCCATTCGGCTATTCGAGCCTGCTCCGCCATTCGATGAGATCATGGCTGATCATCCAAACTCAGTACCCTGTAACTGCCTTCTCCCCATATCCCTTGATAACTTTCGCTTTAAGAAATATATCTAACTCATTCTTGAATATATTTAATGACTTGGCCTCAACTACCTTCTGTGGTAGAGAATTCCACAGGTTCACCACTCTCTGGGTGAAGAAATTCTTCCTCATTTCTGTCCTAAATGGCTTACCCCTTATCCTTAGATTATGACCCCTGGTTCTGGACTCTCCGACCATCGGGAACATTCTTCCTGCATCTAGTTTGTCCAGACCTGTCAGAATTTTATATGTTTCGATGAGATCCCCTCTCATTCTTCTATACTCCAGCGAGTATAAGCCCAATCGACCCAATCTCTCCTCATATGTCATTCCTGCCATCCCAGGTATCAGCCTTGTGAATCTTCGCTGAACTCCTTCCATGGCAAGAACATCCTTCCTCAGATAAGGCGACCAAAACTGCACACAGTACTCAAGGTGTGGTCTCACCAAGGCCCTGTACAACTGCAGCAGGACATCCCTGTTCCTATACTCAAACCCTTTCGCTATGAAGGCCAACATACCATTTGCCTTCTTCACCGCCTGCTGCACCTGCATGCTTACTTTCAGCGACTGGTGCACAAGGACACCCAGGTCTCGTTGCACTTCCCCTTCTCCCAATCTATTGCCATTCAGATAATAGTCTGCCTTTCTGTTTTTGACATCAAAGTGGATAACCTCGCATTTATCCACGTTATATTGCATCTGCCACACTTCTGCCCAATCACCCAACCTGTCCAAATCATCCTGGAGTTTCTCGGTATCCTCCTCGCAGCACACACTCCCACCCAGCTTTGTGTCATCTGCAAACTTGGAGATATTGCATTTAGTTCCCTTATCTAGATCATTAATGTATATTGTGAATAGCTGGGGTCCAAGGACCGATCCCTGCGGTACCCCACTAGTCACTACTTGCCATTCGGAAAAAGACCCATTAATTCCTACTCTCTGCTTTCTGTCCGCCAACCAAGACCTGTCAAATCTATGAATTGAAATCGGCCCCAAAACAACACCTAAACTTCAAATAAATTTTTTAAAAACCATCACATTTTTAAAATAACTATAAGTTAAATAAATTAACTACTTAAAACAAAAATTTAAATTTTTGAAAAAATTAAAGTACTTTTTAAGAGTGCGAAAAATAAACTTACCTTTCTTTAAAGTATCTAAAAAAGATAAACCTGTTGAAATTTTTTTTAATTGTAATTAATTAACCACTTACCTTGTTAAAAACGGGTCCTGCGCCTCCTTTTTAAAAGCGCAGCTTCTTCCATACTTACCTTCCGGAGAAACCTGAAAAAAAAACTAAGTTCCCTGCGTGCGCGCAGCCTCTCCCGTGCACGCGGTTCACCTCTGACACCTCCCTTCACGAGACCGGAAGTTCCAGTTTCCCGCGCATGCGCAGTGCATGCAGGTAACCGGCACTTCAGGAGACCTTACGGGTGCGTACACAGCACGTACTCAGCCGGCAAGTGCCGAATTTTTGGCCCAATGAGGCAGTCTGTGTCCACGTGCAGCAAGACCTGGACAACATGCAGGTTGGGGATGATAAGTGGCAAGTAACATTTCTGACACACAAGTGCCAGACAATGACCATCTCCAACAAGAGAGAGTCTAACCACCTCCCCATGACAGTCAATGGCATTACCATCATTGAATTCCCCACCATCAACATCCTGGGGGTCACCATTGACCAAAAATTTACCTAGATCAGCCAAATAAATACTGTGCCTACAAGCGCTAGTCAGATGCTGGGTATTCTGCGCAAGTGACTCACCACCTCCTGACTCCCCAAAGCCTTTCCACCCCCTACAAGGCGCAAGTCAGGAGTGCGATGGAATATTTTCCACTTGCCTGGACGGTTGCAGCTCCAACAACACTCACGAAGCTCGACACAATCCAGGGGAAAGCAGGCCGCTTAATCAGCTCCCCCATCCACCATCTTAAACATTTACTCCCTCCTCCTCCGGCGCACTGTGGCTGCTGGTGCACAGAATGTACTCTGGGTGGGGGACTTCAATGTCCATCACCAAGTGTTGCTCGGTAGAGGCTCGTGTTTGTTCTCTCACCACCTGCCGTGAGTCAGTCTGGCTGCTATGTCCTTCAGGACTCAGCCAGCTTGGTCAATCATGGTACTACCGAGTCACTGAGGACACCCCTTCATCGTGTTCTGTGCCCTACCACTGTGCTAAATGGGATAGATTAAGAACACATCTAGCAGCTCAAAACTGGGCATCCATGAGGCGCTGTTGGCCATCAGCAGCAACAGAATTGTATTCCACCATAATCTGTAAACTCATGGCCTGGCATATCCCTCATTCTACCATTTCCATCAAACCAGTCCTGGTTCAATAAGGAGTGTTGAAGAGCATTCCAGGAGCTGCACCAGGTGTAACAGAAAATCAGAAACCAACTTGGTGAAGCTACAACACAGGACTATATGCATGTTAAACAGCGGAGGCAGCGTGCTATAGACAGAGCTAAGCGATCCCACACCCAATGGATCAGATCAAAGCTCTGCAGTCCTGTCACATCCAGTCGGGAATGGTGATGGACAATTAAACAACTAACGGGAGGAGGAGGCTCCTTGAACATCCACATCCTCAATGATGGCGGAGCACAGCACCTGAGTGAAAAAGACAAGGCTGAAGCCTTCGCAACCATCTTCAGTCACAAGTGCCAAGTGGATGATGCATCTCAGCCTGCCCCTGAGGTCCCACCCTCACAGAAGCCAGTCTTCAGCTAATTCACTTCACTCCACGTGATATCAAGAACTGTACAGCGCACTGGATACAGCAAAGGTTATGGGTTCTGACAACATCGCGGCTGCAGTGCTGAAGACCTGTGTCCAGAACTAGCTGCAACACTATCCAAGCTGTTCCCGTACTGGCATCTCCCCGACAAAGTGGTAAATTGGCCAGGTATGTACAGTCCACAAAAAGCTGGACTAATCCGACAGCCCGTTACCATCCCATCTGCCATCTCTCCATCATCAGCAAAGTGATGGAAGCTGTCATCGACAATGCTATCAAGCGGCACTAACAAAGGCACAAATAACCAGCTCACCGATGACCAGTTTGGTTTCCGTCAGGACCACTTGGCTCCTGACCGCATTACAGCCTTGGTCCAAACATGGACAAAAGAGCTGAATTCCAGAGGTGAGGTGAGAGTGACTGTCATAGAAACATAGAAACATAGAAGATAGGAGCAGGAGTAGGCCATTCGGCCCCTCGAGCCTGCTCCGCCATTCAATGTGATCATGGCTGATCATCCAAATTCAGTACACTGTCCCTGCTTTCTCCCCATATCCCTTGATCCCCTTAGCCTTAAGAAATATATCTAACTCCTTCTTGAAGATATTTAATGAATTGGCCTCAACTGCCTTCTGTGGTAGAGAATTCCACAGGTTCACCACTCTCTGGGTGAAGAAATTCCTCCTCCTCTCAGTCCTAAATGGCTTACCCTTTATCCTTAGACTGTGACCCTTGGTTCTGGACTCACCCGCCATCAGGAACAGCCTTCCTGCATCTAGTCTGTCTAGTCCTGTTAGAATTTTATAAGTTTCAATGAGATCCCCTCTCATTCTTCTAAACTCAAGCGAATATAAGCCTAATCGACCCAATCTCTCTTCATACGTCATTCCTGCCATCCCAGGTATCAGTCTGGTGAATCTTCGCTGCACTCCCTCCATGGCAAGAGCATCCTTCCTCAGATAAGGCGACCAAAACTGCACAAAATACTCAAGGTGTGGTCTCACCAAGGCCCTGTACAACTGCAGCAAGACATCCTTGCTCCTGTACTCGAATCCTCTCGCTATGAAGGCCAACATACCATTTGCCTTCTTCACTGCCTGCTGCACCTGCATGCTTACCTTCAGCGACTGGTGCACAAGGACACGCAGGTCTCGTTACACTTCCCCTTTTCCCAATCTATTGCCGTTCAGATAATGTGCCTTCCTGTTTTTGCCACCAAAGTGGATATCCTCGCATTTATCCATGCATCTGCCATGCACCTGCCCAATCACCCAACCTGTCCAAATCATACTGCAGTTTCTCTGCAACCTCCTCACAGCACATACGCCCACCCAGCTTTGTGTTGTCTGCAAACTTGGAGATATTACATCTAGTTCCCTCGTCTAGATCATTAATATATATTGTGAATAGCTGGGGTCCTAGCACCGATCCCTGCGGTACCCCACTAGTCACTGCCTGCCACTCGGACAAAGACCCGTTTATTCCAACTCTTTGCTTCCTGTCTGCCAACCAGTTTTCTATCCAAGTCAGTACCTTACCCCCACCAATCCCATGTGCTTTAACTTTGCACGCTAATCTCTTATGCGGGACCTTATCGAAAGCCTTCTGAAAGTCCAAATACACCACGTGTACTGGTTCTCCCTTATCTATTCTACCAGTTACACCCTGTAGATTAGTCAAGCATGATTTACCTTTTGTAAATCCATGTTGACTTTGTCCGATCCTGTCACTGTTTTCCAAGTGCTCTGCTATTACATCTTTTATAATGGACTCTAGCATTTTCCCCACTACCGATGTCAGGCTTACCGGTCTATAATTCCCCATTTTCTCTCTACCACCTCTTTTAAATAGTGGGGTTACATTAGCTACCCTCCAATCCATGGGAACTGTTCCAGAGTCTATAGAAGTTTGGAAGATGACCAGCAATGCATCTACTATTTCTAGGGTCACTTCCTTAAGTACCCTAGGATGTAGATTATCAGGCCCTGGGGATTTATCGGCCTTCAATCCCGTCAATTTCCCTTATACCATTTCCCTACAAATACTGATTTCATTCAGTTCCTCCCTCTCATTAGACCTTATGTTCCCCGACATCTCTGGGAGGTTATTTATGTCCTCCTTGTGAAGACATAGAAACATAGAAACATAGAAGATAGGAGCAGGAGTAGGCCATTCGGCTATTCGAGCCTGCTCCGCCATTCGATGAGATCATGGCTGATCATCCAAACTCAGTACCCTGTAACTGCCTTCTCCCCATATCCCTTGATAACTTTCGCTTTAAGAAATATATCTAACTCATTCTTGAATATATTTAATGACTTGGCCTCAACTACCTTCTGTGGTAGAGAATTCCACAGGTTCACCACTCTCTGGGTGAAGAAATTCTTCCTCATTTCTGTCCTAAATGGCTTACCCCTTATCCTTAGATTATGACCCCTGGTTCTGGACTCTCCGACCATCGGGAACATTCTTCCTGCATCTAGTTTGTCCAGACCTGTCAGAATTTTATATGTTTCGATGAGATCCCCTCTCATTCTTCTATACTCCAGCGAGTATAAGCCCAATCGACCCAATCTCTCCTCATATGTCATTCCTGCCATCCCAGGTATCAGCCTTGTGAATCTTCGCTGAACTCCTTCCATGGCAAGAACATCCTTCCTCAGATAAGGCGACCAAAACTGCACACAGTACTCAAGGTGTGGTCTCACCAAGGCCCTGTACAACTGCAGCAGGACATCCCTGTTCCTATACTCAAACCCTTTCGCTATGAAGGCCAACATACCATTTGCCTTCTTCACCGCCTGCTGCACCTGCATGCTTACTTTCAGCGACTGGTGCACAAGGACACCCAGGTCTCGTTGCACTTCCCCTTCTCCCAATCTATTGCCATTCAGATAATAGTCTGCCTTTCTGTTTTTGACACCAAAGTGGATAACCTCGCATTTATCCACGTTATATTGCATCTGCCACACTTCTGCCCAATCACCCAACCTGTCCAAATCATCCTGGAGTTTCTCGGTATCCTCCTCGCAGCACACACTCCCACCCAGCTTTGTGTCATCTGCAAACTTGGAGATATTACATTTAGTTCCCTTATCTAGATCATTAATGTATATTGTGAATAGCTGGGGTCCAAGGACCGATCCCTGCGGTACCCCACTAGTCACTACTTGCCATTCGGAAAAAGACCCATTAATTCCTACTCCCTGCTTTCTGTCCGCCAACCAAGACCTGTCAAATCTATGAATTGAAATCGGCCCCAAAACAACACCTAAACTTCAAATAATTTTTTTAAAAAGCCATCACATTTTTAAAATAACTATAAGTTAAATAAATTAACTACTTAAAACAAAAATTTAAATTTTTGAAAAAATTAAAGTACTTTTTAAGAGTGCGAAAAATAAACTTACCTTTCTTTAAAGTATCTCAAAAAGATAAACCTGTTGAAAAATTTTTTTAATTGTAATTAATTAACCACTTACCTTGTTAAAAACGGGTCCTGCGCCTCCTTTTTAAAAGCGCAGCTTCTTCCATACTTACCTTCCCGGAGAAACCTGAAAAAAAAACTAAGTTCCCTGCGTGCGCGCAGCCTCTCCCGTGCACGCGGTTCACCTCTGACAACCTCCCTTCACGAGACCGGAAGTTCCAGTTTCCTGCGCATGCGCAGTGCATGCAGGAAACCGGCACTTCAGGAGACCTTACGGGTGCGTACACAGTGCGTACTCACCCGGCAAGTGCCGAATTTTTGGCCCAATGAGGCAGTCTGTGTCCACGTGCAGCAAGACCTGGACAACATGCAGGTTGGGGATGATAAGTGGCAAGTAACATTTCTGACACACAAGTGCCAGACAATGACCATCTCCAGCAAGAGAGAGTCTAACCACCTCCCCATGACAGTCAATGGCATTACCATCATTGAATTCCCCACCATCAACATCCTGGGGGTCACCATTGACCAAAAACTTAACTAGATCAGCCAAATAAATACTGTGCCTACAAGCGCTAGTCAGATGCTGGGTATTCTGCGCAAGTGACTCACCACCTCCTGACTCCCCAAAGCCTTTCCACCCCCTACAAGGCGCAAGTCAGGAGTGCGATGGAATATTTTCCACTTGCCTGGACGGTTGCAGCTCCAACAACACTCACGAAGCTCGACACAATCCAGGGGAAAGCAGGCCGCTTAATCAGCTCCCCCATCCACCATCTTAAACATTTACTCCCTCCTCCTCCGGCGCACTGTGGCTGCTGGTGCACAGAATGTACTCTGGGTGGGGGACTTCAATGTCCATCACCAAGTGTTGCTCGGTAGAGGCTCGTGTTTGTTCTCTCACCACCTGCCGTGAGTCAGTCTGGCTGCTATGTCCTTCAGGACTCAGCCAGCTTGGTCAATCATGGTACTACCGAGTCACTGAGGACACCCCTTCATCGTGTTCTGTGCCCTACCACTGTGCTAAATGGGATAGATTAAGAACACATCTAGCAGCTCAAAACTGGGCATCCATGAGGCGCTGTTGGCCATCAGCAGCAACAGAATTGTATTCCACCATAATCTGTAAACTCATGGCCTGGCATATCCCTCATTCTACCATTTCCATCAAACCAGCCCTGGTTCAATAAGGAGTGTTGAAGAGCATTCCAGGAGCTGCACCAGGTGTATCAGAAAATCAGAAACCAACTTGGTGAAGCTACAACACAGGACTATATGCATGTTAAACAGCGGAGGCAGCGTGCTATAGACAGAGCTAAGCGATCCCACACCCAATGGATCAGATCAAAGCTCTGCAGTCCTGTCACATCCAGTCGGGAATGGTGATGGACAATTAAACAACTAACGGGAGGAGGAGGCTCCTTGAACATCCACATCCTCAATGATGGCGGAGCACAGCACCTGAGTGAAAAAGACAAGGCTGAAGCCTTCGCAACCATCTTCAGTCACAAGTGCCAAGTGGATGATGCATCTCAGCCTGCCCCTGAGGTCCCACCTCTCACAGAAGCCAGTCTTCAGCTAATTCACTTCACTCCACATGATATCAAGAACTGTACAGCGCACTGGATACAACAAAGGTTATGGGTTCTGACAACATCGCGGCTGCAGAGCTGAAGACCTGTGTCCAGAACTAGCTGCAACACTATCCAAGCTGTTCCCGTACTGGCATCTCCCCGACAAAGTGGTAAATTGGCCAGGTATGTACAGTCCACAAAAAGCTGGACTAATCCGACAGCCCGTTACCATCCCATCAGCCATCTCTCCATCATCAGCAAAGTGATGGAAGCTGTCATCGACAATGCTATCAAGCGGCACTAACAAAGGCACAAATAACCAGCTCACCGATGACCAGTTTGGTTTCCGTCAGGACCACTTGGCTCCTGACCGCATTACAGCCTTGGTCCAAACATGGACAAAAGAGCTGAATTCCAGAGGTGAGGTGAGAGTGACTGTCATAGAAACATAGAAACATAGAAGATAGGAGCAGGAGTAGGCCATTCGGCCCCTCGAGCCTGCTCCGCCATTCAATGTGATCATGGCTGATCATCCAAATTCAGTACCCTGTCCCTGCTTTCTCCCCATATCCCTTGATCCCCTTAGCCTTAAGAAATATATCTAACTCCTTCTTGAAGATATTTAATGAATTGGCCTCAACTGCCTTCTGTGGTAGAGAATTCCACAGGTTCACCACTCTCTGGGTGAAGAAATTCCTCCTCCTCTCAGTCCTAAATGGCTTACCCCTTATCCTTAGACTGTGACCCTTGGTTCTGGACTCCCCCGCCATCGGGAACAGCCTTCCTGCATCTAGTCTGTCTAGTCCTGTTAGAATTTTATAAGTTTCAATGAGATCCCCTCTCATTCTTCTAAACTCTAGCGAATATAAGCCTAATCGACCCAATCTCTCTTCATACGTCATTCCTGCCATCCCAGGTATCAGTCTGGTGAATCTTCGCTGCACTCCCTCCATGGCAAGAGCATCCTTCCTCAGATAAGGCGACCAAAACTGCACAAAATACTCAAGGTGTGGTCTCACCAAGGCCCTGTACAACTGCAGCAAGACATCCTTGCTCCTGTACTCGAATCCTCTCGCTATGAAGGCCAACATACCATTTGCCTTCTTCACTGCCTGCTGCACCTGCATGCTTACCTTCAGCGACTGGTGCACAAGGACACGCAGGTCTCGTTACACTTCCCCTTTTCCCAATCTATTGCCGTTCAGATAATGTGCCTTCCTGTTTTTGCCACCAAAGTGGATATCCTCGCATTTATCCATGCATCTGCCATGCATCTGCCCAATCACCCAACCTGTCCAAATCATACTGCAGTTTCTCTGCAACCTCCTCACAGCACATACGCCCACCCAGCTTTGTGTTGTCTGCAAACTTGGAGATATTACATCTAGTTCCCTCGTCTAGATCATTAATATATATTGTGAATAGCTGGGGTCCTAGCACCGATCCCTGCGGTACCCCACTAGTCACTGCCTGCCACTCGGACAAAGACCCGTTTATTCCAACTCTTTGCTTCCTGTCTGCCAACCAGTTTTCTATCCAAGTCAGTACCTTACCCCCACCAATCCCATGTGCTTTAACTTTGCACGCTAATCTCTTATGCGGGACCTTATCGAAAGCCTTCTGAAAGTCCAAATACACCACGTGTACTGGTTCTCCCTTATCTATTCTACCAGTTACACCCTGTAGATTAGTCAAGCATGATTTACCTTTTGTAAATCCATGTTGACTTTGTCCGATCCTGTCACTGTTTTCCAAGTGCTCTGCTATTACATCTTTTATAATGGACTCTAGCATTTTCCCCACTACCGATGTCAGGCTTACCGGTCTATAATTCCCCATTTTCTCTCTACCACCTCTTTTAAATAGTGGGGTTACATTAGCTACCCTCCAATCCATGGGAACTGTTCCAGAGTCTATAGAAGTTTGGAAGATGACCAGCAATGCATCTACTATTTCTAGGGTCACTTCCTTAAGTACCCTAGGATGTAGATTATCAGGCCCTGGGGATTTATCGGCCTTCAATCCCGTCAATTTCCCTTATACCATTTCCCTACAAATACTGATTTCATTCAGTTCCTCCCTCTCATTAGACCTTATGTTCCCCGACATCTCTGGGAGGTTATTTATGTCCTCCTTGTGAAGACATAGAAACATAGAAACATAGAAGATAGGAGCAGGAGTAGGCCATTCGGCCCCTCGAGCCTGCTCCGCCATTCGATGAGATCATGGCTGATCATCCAAACTCAGTACCCTGTAACTGCCTTCTCCCCATATCCCTTGATAACTTTCGCTTTAAGAAATATATCTAACTCATTCTTGAATATATTTAATGACTTGGCCTCAACTACCTTCTGTGGTAGAGAATTCCACAGGTTCACCACTCTCTGGGTGAAGAAATTCTTCCTCATTTCTGTCCTAAATGGCTTACCCCTTATCCTTAGATTATGACCCCTGGTTCTGGACTCTCCGACCATCGGGAACATTCTTCCTGCATCTAGTTTGTCCAGACCTGTCAGAATTTTATATGTTTCGATGAGATCCCCTCTCATTCTTCTATACTCCAGCGAGTATAAGCCCAATCGACCCAATCTCTCCTCATATGTCATTCCTGCCATCCCAGGTATCAGCCTTGTGAATCTTCGCTGAACTCCTTCCATGGCAAGAACATCCTTCCTCAGATAAGGCGACCAAAACTGCACACAGTACTCAAGGTGTGGTCTCACCAAGGCCCTGTACAACTGCAGCAGGACATCCCTGTTCTATACTCAAACCCTTTCGCTATGAAGGCCAACATACCATTTGCCTTCTTCACCGCCTGCTGCACCTGCATGCTTACTTTCAGCGACTGGTGCACAAGGACACCCAGGTCTCGTTGCACTTCCCCTTCTCCCAATCTATTGCCATTCAGATAATAGTCTGCCTTTCTGTTTTTGACATCAAAGTGGATAACCTCGCATTTATCCACGTTATATTGCATCTGCCACACTTCTGCCCAATCACCCAACCTGTCCAAATCATCCTGGAGTTTCTCGGTATCCTCCTCGCAGCACACACTCCCACCCAGCTTTGTGTCATCTGCAAACTTGGAGATATTGCATTTAGTTCCCTTATCTAGATCATTAATGTATATTGTGAATAGCTGGGGTCCAAGGACCGATCCCTGCGGGACCCCACTAGGCACTACTTGCCATTCAGAAAAAGACCCATTAATTCCTACTCTCTGCTTTCTGTCCGCCAACCAAGACCTGTCAAATCTATGAATTGAAATCGGCCCCAAAACAACACCTAAACTTCAAATAATTTTTTTTAAAAGCCATCACATTTTTAAAATAACTATCAGTTAAATAAATTAACTACTTAAAACAAAAATTTAAATTTTTGAAAAATTAAAGTACTTTTTAAGAGTGCGAAAAATAAACTTACCTTTCTTTAAAGTATCTAAAAAAGATAAACCTGTTGAAATTTTTTTTTAATTGTAATTAATTAACCACTTACCTTGTTAAAAACGGGTCCTGCGCCTCCTTTTTAAAAGCGCAGCTTCTTCCATACTTACCTTCCCGGAGAAACCTGAAAAAAAAACTAAGTTCCCTGCGTGCGCGCAGCCTCTCCCGTGCACGCGGTTCACCTCTGACAAACTCCCTTCACGAGACCGGAAGTTCCAGTTTCCCGCGCATGCGCAGTGCATGCAGGTAACCGGCACTTCAGGAGACCTTACGGGTGCGTACACAGCTCGTACTCACCCGGCAAGTGCCGAATTTTTGGCCCAATGAGGCAGTCTGTGTCCACGTGCAGCAAGACCTGGACAACATGCAGGCTGGGGATGATAAGTGGCAAGTAACATTTCTGACACACAAGTGCCAGACAATGACCATCTCCAACAAGAGAGAGTCTAACCACCTCCCCATGACAGTCAATGGCATTACCATCATTGAATTCCCCACCATCAACATCCTGGGGGTCACCATTGACCAAAAACTTACCTAGATCAGCCAAATAAATACTGTGCCTACAAGCGCTAGTCAGATGCTGGGTATTCTGCGCAAGTGACTCACCACCTCCTGACTCCCCAAAGCCTTTCCACCCCCTACAAGGCGCAAGTCAGGAGTGCGATGGAATATTTTCCACTTGCCTGGACGGTTGCAGCTCCAACAACACTCACGAAGCTCGACACAATCCAGGGGAAAGCAGGCCGCTTAATCAGCTCCCCCATCCACCATCTTAAACATTTACTCCCTCCTCCTCCGGCGCACTGTGGCTGCTGGTGCACAGAATGTACTCTGGGTGGGGGACTTCAATGTCCATCACCAAGTGTTGCTCGGTAGAGGCTCGTGTTTGTTCTCTCACCACCTGCCGTGAGTCAGTCTGGCTGCTATGTCCTTCAGGACTCAGCCAGCTTGGTCAATCATGGTACTACCAAGTCACTGAGGACACCCCTTCATCGTGTTCTGTGCCCTACCACTGTGCTAAATGGGATAGATTAAGAACACATCTAGCAGCTCAAAACTGGGCATCCATGAGGCGCTGTTGGCCATCAGCAGCAACAGAATTGTATTCCACCATAATCTGTAAACTCATGGCCTGGCATATCCCTCATTCTACCATTTCCATCAAACCAGCCCTGGTTCAATAAGGAGTGTTGAAGAGCATTCCAGGAGCTGCACCAGGTGTAACAGAAAATCAGAAACCAACTTGGTGAAGCTACAACACAGCTATATGCATGTTAAACAGCGGAGGCAAAGTGCTATAGACAGAGCTAAGCGATCCCACACCCAATGGATCAGATCAAAGCTCTGCAGTCCTGTCACATCCAGTCGGGAATGGTGATGGACAATTAAACAACTAACGGGAGGAGGAGGCTCCTTGAACATCCACATCCTCAATGATGGCGGAGCACAGCACCTGAGTGAAAAAGACAAGGCTGAAGCCTTCGCAACCATCTTCAGTCACAAGTGCCAAGTGGATGATGCATCTCAGCCTGCCCCTGAGGTCCCACCCTCACAGAAGCCAGTCTTCAGCTAATTCACTTCACTCCACGTGATATCAAGAACTGTACAGCGCACTGGATACAGCAAAGGTTATGGGTTCTGACAACATCGCGGCTGCAGTGCTGAAGACCTGTGTCCAGAACTAGCTGCAACACTATCCAAGCTGTTCCCGTACTGGCATCTCCCCGACAAAGTGGTAAATTGGCCAGGTATGTACAGTCCACAAAAAGCTGGACTAATCCGACAGCCCGTTACCATCCCATCAGCCATCTCTCCATCATCAGCAAAGTGATGGAAGCTGTCATCGACAATGCTATCAAGCGGCACTAACAAAGGCACAAATAACCAGCTCACCGATGACCAGTTTGGTTTCCGTCAGGACCACTTGGCTCCTGACCGCATTACAGCCTTGGTCCAAACATGGACAAAAGAGCTGAATTCCAGAGGTGAGGTGAGAGTGACTGTCATAGAAACATAGAAACATAGAAGATAGGAGCAGGAGTAGGCCATTCGGCCCCTCGAGCCTGCTCCGCCATTCAATGTGATCATGGCTGATCATCCAAATTCAGTACCCTGTCCCTGCTTTCTCCCCATATCCCTTGATCCCCTTAGCCTTAAGAAATATATCTAACTCCTTCTTGAAGATATTTAATGAATTGGCCTCAACTGCCTTCTGTGGTAGAGAATTCCACAGGTTCACCACTCTCTGGGTGAAGAAATTCCTCCTCCTCTCAGTCCTAAATGGCTTACCCCTTATCCTTAGACTGTGACCCTTGGTTCTGGACTCCCCCGCCATCGGAACAGCCTTCCTGCATCTAGTCTGTCTAGTCCTGTTAGAATTTTATAAGTTTCAATGAGATCCCCTCTCATTCTTCTAAACTCTAGCGAATATAAGCCTAATCGACCCAATCTCTCTTCATACGTCATTCCTGCCATCCCAGGTATCAGTCTGGTGAATCTTCGCTGCACTCCCTCCATGGCAAGAGCATCCTTCCTCAGATAAGGCGACCAAAACTGCACAAAATACTCAAGGTGTGGTCTCACCAAGGCCCTGTACAACTGCAGCAAGACATCCTTGCTCCTGTACTCGAATCCTCTCGCTATGAAGGCCAACATACCATTTGCCTTCTTAACCGCCTGCTGCACCTGCATGCTTACCTTCAGCGACTGGTGCACAAGGACACGCAGGTCTCGTTACACTTCCCCTTTTCCCAATCTATTGCCGTTCAGATAATGTGCCTTCCTGTTTTTGCCACCAAAGTGGATATCCTCGCATTTATCCATGCATCTGCCATGCATCTGCCCAATCACCCAACCTGTCCAAATCATACTGCAGTTTCTCTGCAACCTCCTCACAGCACATACGCCCACCCAGCTTTGTGTTGTCTGCAAACTTGGAGATATTACATCTAGTTCCCTCGTCTAGATCATTAATATATATTGTGAATAGCTGGGGTCCTAGCACCGATCCCTGCGGTACCCCACTAGTCACTGCCTGCCACTCGGACAAAGACCCGTTTATTCCAACTCTTTGCTTCCTGTCTGCCAACCAGTTTTCTATCCAAGTCAGTACCTTACCCCCACCAATCCCATGTGCTTTAACTTTGCACGCTAATCTCTTATGCGGGACCTTATCGAAAGCCTTCTGAAAGTCCAAATACACCACGTGTACTGGTTCTCCCTTATCTATTCTACCAGTTACACCCTGTAGATTAGTCAAGCATGATTTACCTTTTGTAAATCCATGTTGACTTTGTCCGATCCTGTCACTGTTTTCCAAGTGCTCTGCTATTACATCTTTTATAATGGACTCTAGCATTTTCCCCACTACCGATGTCAGGCTTACCGGTCTATAATTCCCCATTTTCTCTCTACCACCTCTTTTAAATAGTGGGGTTACATTAGCTACCCTCCAATCCATGGGAACTGTTCCAGAGTCTATAGAAGTTTGGAAGATGACCAGCAATGCATCTACTATTTCTAGGGTCACTTCCTTAAGTACCCTAGGATGTAGATTATCAGGCCCTGGGGATTTATCGGCCTTCAATCCCGTCAATTTCCCTTATACCATTTCCCTACAAATACTGATTTCATTCAGTTCCTCCCTCTCATTAGACCTTATGTTCCCCGACATCTCTGGGAGGTTATTTATGTCCTCCTTGTGAAGACATAGAAACATAGAAACATAGAAGATAGGAGCAGGAGTAGGCCATTCGGCCCCTCGAGCCTGCTCCGCCATTCGATGAGATCATGGCTGATCATCCAAACTCAGTACCCTGTAACTGCCTTCTCCCCATATCCCTTGATAACTTTCGCTTTAAGAAATATATCTAACTCATTCTTGAATATATTTAATGACTTGGCCTCAACTACCTTCTGTGGTAGAGAATTCCACAGGTTCACCACTCTCTGGGTGAAGAAATTCTTCCTCATTTCTGTCCTAAATGGCTTACCCTTATCCTTAGATTATGACCCCTGGTTCTGGACTCTCCGACCATCGGGAACATTCTTCCTGCATCTAGTTTGTCCAGACCTGTCAGAATTTTATATGTTTCGATGAGATCCCCTCTCATTCTTCTATACTCCAGCGAGTATAAGCCCAATCGACCCAATCTCTCCTCATATGTCATTCCTGCCATCCCAGGTATCAGCCTTGTGAATCTTCGCTGAACTCCTTCCATGGCAAGAACATCCTTCTCAGATAAGGCGACCAAAACTGCACACAGTACTCAAGGTGTGGTCTCACCAAGGCCCTGTACAACTGCAGCAGGACATCCCTGTTCCTATACTCAAACCCTTTCGCTATGAAGGCCAACATATCATTTGCCTTCTTCACCGCCTGCTGCACCTGCATGCTTACTTTCAGCGACTGGTGCACAAGGACACCCAGGTCTCGTTGCACTTCCCCTTCTCCCAATCTATTGCCATTCAGATAATAGTCTGCCTTTCTGTTTTTGACATCAAATTGGATAACCTCGCATTTATCCACGTTATATTGCATCTGCCACACTTCTGCCCAATCACCCAACCTGTCCAAATCGTCCTGGAGTTTCTCGGTATCCTCCTCGCAGCACACACTCCCACCCAGCTTTGTGTCATCTGCAAACTTGGAGATATTACATTTAGTTCCCTTATCTAGATCATTAATGTATATTGTGAATAGCTGGGGTCCAAGGACCGATCCCTGCGGTACCCCACTAGTCACTACTTGCCATTCGGAAAAAGACCCATTAATTCCTACTCCCTGCTTTCTGTCCGTCAACCAAGACCTGTCAAATCTATGAATTGAAATCGGCCCCAAAACAACACCTAAACTTCAAATAATTTTTTTTAAAACCATCACATTTTTAAAATAACTATCAGTTAAATAAATTAACTACTTAAAACAAAAATTTAAATTTTTGAAAAAATTTAAATACTTTTTAAGAGTGCTAAAAATAAACTTACCTTTCTTTAAAGTATCTAAAAAAGATAAACCTGTTGAAAATTTTTTTTCATTGTAATTAATTAACCACTTACCTTGTTAAAAACGGGTCCTGCGCCTCCTTTTTAAAAGTGCAGCTTCTTCCATACTTACCTTCCCGGAGAAACCTGAAAAAAAAACTAAGTTCCCTGCGTGCGCGCAGCCTCTCCCGTGCACGCGGTTCACCTCTGAACCCCTCCCTTCACGAGACCGGAAGTTCCAGTTTCCCGCGCATGCGCAGTGCATGCAGGAAACCGGCACGTCAGGGTGCCTTACGGGTGAGTACACAGTGCGTACTCATCCGGCAAGTGCCGAATTTTTGGCCCAATGAGGCAGTCTGTGTCCACGTGCAGCAAGACCTGGACAACATGCAGGTTGGGGATGATAAGTGGCAAGTAACATTTGTGACACACAAGTGCCAGACAATGACAATCTCCAGCAAGAGAGAGTCCAACCACCTCCCCATGACAGTCAATGGCATTACCATCATTGAATTCCCCACCATCAACATCCTGGGGGTCACCATTGACCAAAAATTAACTAGATCAGCCAAATAAATACTGTGCCTACAAGCGCTAGTCAGATGCTGGGTATTCTGCGCAAGGGACTCACCACCTCCTGACTCCCCAAAGCCTTTCCACCCCCTACAAGGCACAAGTCAGGAGTGCGATGGAATATTTTCCACTTGCCTGGACGGTTGCAGCTCCAACAACACTCACGAAGCTCGACACAATCCAGGGGGAAGCAGGCTGCTTAATCAGCTCCCCCATCCACCATCTTAAACAATTACTCCCTCCTCCTCCGGTGCACTGTGGCTGCTGGTGCACAGAATGTACTCTGGGTGGGGGACTTCAATGTCCATCACCAAGTGTTGCTCGGTAGAGGCTCGTGTTTGTTCTCTCACCACCTGCCGTGAGTCAGTCTGGCTGCTATGTCCTTCAGGACTCAGCCAGCTTGGTCAATCATGGTACTACCGAGTCACTGAGGACACCCCTTCATCGTGTTCTGTGCCCTACCACTGTGCTAAATGGGATAGATTAAGAACACATCTAGCAGCTCAAAACTGGGCATCCATGAGGCGCTGTGGGCCATCAGCAGCAACAGAATTGTATTCCACCATAATCTGTAAACTCATGGCCTGGCATATCCCTCATTCTACCATTTCCATCAAACCAGCCCTGGTTCAATAAGGAGTGTTGAAGAGCATTCCAGGAGCTGCACCAGGTGTATCAGAAAATCAGAAACTAACTTGGTGAAGCTACAACACAGGACTATATGCATGTTAAACAGCGGAGGCAGCGTGCTATAGACAGAGCTAAGCGATCCCACACCCAATGGATCAGATCAAAGCTCTGCAGTCCTGTCACATCCAGTCGGGAATGGTGATGGACAATTAAACAACTAACGGGAGGAGGAGGCTCCTTGAACATCCACATCCTCAATGATGGCGGAGCACAGCACCTGAGTGAAAAAGACAAGGCTGAAGCCTTCGCAACCATCTTCAGTCACAAGTGCCAAGTGGATGATGCATCTCAGCCTGCTCCTGAGGTCCCACCCTCACAGAAGCCAGTCTTCAGCTAATTCACTTCACTCCACGTGATATCAAGAACTGTACAGCGCACTGGATACAGCAAAGGTTATGGGTTCTGACAACATCGCGGCTGCAGTGCTGAAGACCTGTGTCCAGAACTAGCTGCAACACTATCCAAGCTGTTCCCGTACTGGCATCTCCCTGACAAAGTGGTAAATTGGCCAGGTATGTACAGCCCACAAAAAGCTGGACTAATCCGACAGCCCGTTACCATCCCCATCAGCCATCTCTCCATCATCAGCAAAGTG